>JANHFO010009867.1:57449-74781 GCA_032468095.1 Pareas carinatus | reverse complement strand
AAACTCTGGCAGACTGTGCGATGAAAAATAATAATAATAACAAACTAACGACACTGGAAAACGTGGCATGATCTGAGTTCAGACTTGTGACGATTGCAAGACCTCCAGGAGCCCGTGATGAAAATCCAGCCCTTGGCAACCGGCAGATTTTTATGACAGTTGCTCTGTCCCTGGGATCATGTGATCACCGTGTGTAACCTTCCCAGATGACTTTCCAACAGGGGAAGTCAGTGGGGAAAGCCAGGTGCCCTTAACCACAGGATTCACTCAAAACGACAGTGGTTTGTTTAACAACTGTGCCAATAAGGTCATAACATTGGAGGGATGGCGGGGGGACTCACTCAGCAACTGCCTTGCTTGTTGGGTTCAGTTGTAGCTACAAGTCAAAGACTACCTGTATCCTGGAGGTATTCTGAATAAAATAAAAATTGGGTCAGGTCTTGTCTCTACTCAACCTTCCAGAAAATTCAGAGGAAGTAGAAACGCCCTCTGGTTGAAGTTGGGAAGCTTTTTATTGAGTTGATCTTCTAATTAACGGGCATTGCAATCAATATGTGTGGTGTGCTTCTTGGGGGGCAAAGAATCTGTTGTTTCTAAAGTGTTGCATACAAACGCTATTGTAAATGCCACCATACAAAAAAAGGAGCTTTTAAGGTAAGCTGAACCCTCCCAGAATGACCAGATTGTTCACCAGAAAACAGAAAAGAATTGTCTCCACCCCTTTTACGATGCTCTCTTTTGTAGAACAATACAAAAGAGGGTAAGTACATAGGTTAAAGCAAACCAAATCAATCATGTTGGCTTAGAACAAATATATATATTTCGAGATCATTGAGAATTCAATGGATTTCAAGAGAGGATTGAACAGAGGATTGGAACATACCAAAATCAGTGGGGCAAATTGATTCTACATGAATTTGACTGATCCTGCGGTGTCCTTTGATCCAGTTCTTCCTCTTGCCAGGCTTTAAATTTTGCCCTTTCAAACAAACTGCCTGACCCCTTTCAATCCTCTGGAAAGGAAGTGGGTGACAATCGCTTCCTATAGCATTCAGGCTTCTCAGAGTGAAGCTGAAGCTACTGAAGTTATTCTTTATTGCAGGATGTATGCATTTCCTCTGCCAGGTCCTCCCTGATAATTGGATCTCCATCTGGGAGCTTGGACAAGCGAGTCCCCGTGGCCAGCAACTTTTATTGAGTGGTATGGGGTACTATCCTCTTGGAAGCTCTCCAAAGAGAGCTTATCCTTGGAGATAAAGAGTCTGAAAACAGATGGATGGTGGCAATTTCTAAGCTACCTTGGGCAGGATCCGCCTGGACTGTGGAAGAAGAGCAGGAGATGACAGAGAAGTGATATCCATTTAGAATATTGACCTGTTTGTTGTCATTTCATGTGCTCAATCAAAACTGGACTTCCATGTGCTCAACCACAACAGGACTATATGTAAAAACAAACTCAAAAGGAAAGAAGCGAAGGGGAGAGGGAAGGAGGAAGAAATAGCAGGTAGAATTTGAAGGCCCTTTTCAGTCCCCAGACCAAAATCCTTGAGGGTCAGCTGAGTATTTTTCCATTCCTTCAATGATTGTTATTTATTCAAGATTCTTTATTTACACCTTCTTTGCTAGTTGTACATTTTGAATTAACAAGACAGTATTGTTTTTTGGGGGGGCACCGTGACTCAGTGGTTCAGTGGCTAAGACATGAGCTTGTCGATCAGAAGGTCGGCAGTTCGAATCCCTAGCGGTGCGTAACGGAGTGAGCTCCCAGCTCACCCCAGCTTCTGTCAACCTAGCAGTTCGAAAGCAGGTTAAAATGCAAGTAGAAAAATAGGGACCGCTTCAGCTGGAAAGTAACAGCGCTCCATGTGCCTTAGGCATTCAGTTATGCCGATCACATGACCATGGAGGCATCTTCGGACAGCGCTGGCTCTTCAGCTTAGAAATGGAGATGAGCAGCGCCCCCTGGAGTTGGCTACGACTAGCACGCATGACTTTACTATCGGTTGTTTGTTTGTTTGTTTGTTTGTTTATGTTCAACAATAAAATAATATGTTTTCCACCAAACATGTTGTCTGAGTATACCACTCAGACAATTCCAACTCCCACTTCCTTTTTTTCTCTTTAAAAATCATTTTATCTAAAAGTCCCAAAATCAGAAATATTCCATTTGAAGTGTTAACAATAAAAACAAAAAAATACAACAAACCAAATCTTTATCTTTTATCTTATTGTTTCTCATGGATAAGTGATAGAAATTGCTGGGCCATCTTCTTGAACCTTCAGTGTTGCAGATCTTCTTTATATCCAGCAGAACAAAGTTGTGGATGTTTTGTCACTAAGGCTGATGTGATATCTCAAGAACTGGTCTCTAAAAGAGGATGGATTCAGAGCCCATTTAGGAAGGCAAGTCTGAAAGGATTACGCTGTCCCCAAAACAAGGCTTTAAGCTATTCATCTGGCCCTTGAACACATCTTCAAATATTCACCAAGCCAATTGTTTGGATACTGCTCTCTCAGAGAGGATTTTTTGGGGGGGAGGGGGGGGTTGCATAAAGGATGCTGGCCAGCTGCAAGTAACCCTTGAGATTGACTTAAAGGGAAGCTCTGATCAGCCCCTTTCTCCGATTTTCTTTTTTGTAATACATCCCAGCAGAAAGTTTTGAAGACTGTCTTCTGCTTCTTTAATGGTGTGCTGTCTTAAAGGATTTATAAAAAAATACAGTTATTTTCCAGCCTATCATCTTGCTTTGCAATTTATTTACTTCTATCTTGCTTTGGAATTTGTTTGCTTCTACTCTGAATATCCATTTAAGGGTTACTGTTGAGGAGCAGTTTAAAATGCAATAGATAAACGAGACTTTGGAAGGGAAAATGTCTTAATTCTACAACTATGCTGGCAAGAATGCTCTTCCTTCACTGGACCTTTCCCCCTTGGCAAGGTGGATAAAAATTGATGATTTTTTAAAAAAAGAAATCTAATCAGTTTTTTTTAAAAAAAATTAAAATCGCTTTTGATTTAAATCGGATTTTTTATTTTTATCAAATTTATTTTAATAAGATGCTTTTGGAATAAAAATCAATTTAAAGATAGCTTTCTCTTTAAGTTACATTAATAGTTTAGTCTATTCAGCATGAAAAGAAGCTTAGTTGTATGGCACGAGGCGGTATATCCTGCAATATTGACATTTTTGGTAAACTCATCCAATGAATTCAAGCTCTGCCAGCTGAGATAACGCACACTGCGTTGATGCATTGACACAATTTCACAGTAACTGTGAGATAGACCTAACTCATTCAGTTGACTTGTCATATTATTTTTGTGTGTGTGAGTTTTGAAAGAATTCCATTTTCTTCCCCTTTTGGTTATTTTCACATACCTTTTATGTTCACTTTTTCCTTGGTTATTTTTATTTACTTGTCTTAGGTTAATTTGATTGTCTCTGAGTTTTTTGCAAAGAGAATACCTTTGAACGTTTTGTATGATTTTTAAACATTTGGTTTTATTCATAGTTCCTTATAAAACATTTGTGCTTTAGAGTTCTTTTTTTTTTGCTTCTTCAACCTTGTAAACAGTACTACAACAAAATAGTCCATTAACATTAACAAATAAAGCCATGCCGGTTTGGAATTGTTGAACAGGAATTGCCAGTGGGGCATACTAAAGCTTTTTCTCTTGAGATAAACAGCAACGCACCACCACCTATTGGCCAAAATGAAAATCTGAAAATTCTGTTTAGTTACAAAATCCGCTTATAAGATCAGGCAGGACAATTGTAGTGAGCTTTTAAGTGTTTCTATTTGTTTTCCTTTAGGTGCTGCAAAACCGAAATAATTTCATGAAGCTTTCTTATGTCGCAGCTGTCGCTGGCTGACTTCATCACATTGTCCTTAAGCCATAGTTAGATTTTAAAAGATACGGAGTCATACCAAATGGCCTTGTGCAGGCTTGTGCATTGGCACGTATAGATATTCACTTTTGTACTATTGTCATCTCTGCTCAAACAAACGTGAACATTTTTAGAAGCAGAGTCCATAAACTATGAGACATAATTAACCACCAGGAAATGAATACATTTTCATATCTTGGTACGATAAAAGTCCTCCATCTTAGTATTATACGGAAGCAAGGGAATTTTGCCCTGTCATCTCATATACAGAGTAACAGAGTTGGAAGAGAGCTAGGAAGTTTTCAAGTTCAACCCCCTGTCAAAGCAGGAGGTCGTATACCATTCCAGACAAATGACTGTCCTGTCTCTTCTTTAAAATCTCCACAAATCTCTGAATGCAAAACATTCCATTGATTAATTGTTTTAACTGTCAGGAAATTTCTCTGAATCTTGGTTTTTCTCTATTTCAAAATTTATTATTAAACTTTGTCCCTCTGAAAAGATTCTCACATCAACATTCAATCCAGCTATATTGGAGCTTAACTCGTTAACAAATATATTCAGGAACCCAAGAAAGGAGATTTCCTTAGAGAGGGAGATGGAAAAGAAGCATTAAAGTTACAATCATGGATTGTTGATGGATGAAGCCAAACAGACAGTTAAGACCTGGAAAACATATTTTCTTTGTCTTGCTTCCTCCTTGACACTCACACACACACACACACACACACACACAAAGGCTGCATTCATGGTTTCAGAGAGATGGAAAACTTCACATCTCTTTACATAAATCTTCTGGTATGTAGACTTGATTTGGGGCAAATTGCGAATACATTTCACTGCATTTTCTTACCTGTTTTCCAAAGTTACAGATTAGCAACCTTCCCCTATGGCTATCCAAAACCTGACTGACAAAAGCTAGGCTAAATTCCCTGATTCTCTCTCAAAGAGAAGAAGCAGATTTAGATTAAAGCAAAACAATAAAATATCAAATATTTACTTTCCTTAAGGCTGGAGAAGAGTGACTGAGTAGTGAACAGGAGATGCTTAATCTGCTGCAAATGACTGAAGAGGGTGCTGTGTTCCTTCCTCTATGCATATCATATACCTCTCGTCCTCTTTCTTATGGATTACAAAAGAACATAATTCCATTACAGTATAAAGATGTTGCTACAGAAACTTCAAAATTCAGAGAAAGTGGCTAAAGGTGTCTAGAAATGCACATTCATCTATGTGTGAATTAATCTTCTTGCATGGTATTTCCTCATTCTATTTTTAATTTCCATACATTTTGATATATTGTATCAAACATCACTTTTTGCCTAGCTATTTGACTTCTTTTTTAAACCATTAAGGCCCACCAGCTTATCAAATGTCAGCAGACTACAAATATTATCTCCCATCTTCAACAAACACACAACCATGTAATTAATTTTTTAAAAAGCCAACTCCATATTTTTGTCTCCCTTCTTTATTTTGGGAAGCTATGGGGGGATGTCAGAATGTCATGAGGTAAATAATTTTCTTTCCATCACAAGGCTTTTATTTTTTACCCATTGATGTTGCAACTTTTATGCAATTTCTGCACCATATAAATAAATCATTGCAGACCCCATCACTACTTCCTTGGTAAGAAAATGGGAAACATATTTGGTTTGTCCTGGAAAATTTAACAAATTATATTCAAGGACACAGACATGAAGATGTATATTAAGAGTTGTTAATCATGAAGACTCTGTAGCCAGTTTGGCCTAGTGATTAAGGCACCAAGCTAAAAACCAGAAGACGATGAATTCTAGTCCTACATTATGCATCAAAATCAACTCAGTGACTTTGGGCCAGTCACTCTCTCAGTCCATTTCACCTCACAGGATGGTTATTGTGAAGGAAAATAGGAGGATAAATAAAATTACCTGAACAGCATCTCTCCATATAATAGATTCAGCGGTAACAGCAGGGTTGAATGTCAGAATAATAAGGAATTTTCTTCCCCTGGCACCAGAAGTGGTTGATTTTTGAAAACAGCAACTAACACCATTTTCCAGCATGGAATTCCACTCTAAACCTTGTCCCAGGGTTCATTTTTGCATTCAGGTAGAAAAAAAATCTGGCCACCAGGTCCCCAAAATTATTGGCCAAGTGTGTTTGGACATGCTCGATACCTACATACAGACAATAAACAAACTGTGATTACAATCAAAGATACATTCATAATCATAACGTACTTTCATCTTGTCATGTACATATAAGCATAAGATATATTCATAATTATAAAGTACTTTCATCTTGTCAAGTACAGATAAGCTGCAATTGACAAGCCACGATCTTAATCATGAATGCAATCACAATCATAAGTATATTCATCATGTCATCGTGTTATAAAGTACAATCATCATGTCACAAAACACATTAAACACCTTCCTCATTAACAGTGTCTCTCCATCTTCTTATGGGACACTGTGAAATAGAATATTTTGAGCTAAGGTGGACAGAGGCCCAATCGAGCAGGTCTATTCTTACGTGTTTATGAAATCTTATATAGAAATAAAGTGTGAAGTATACTTTTTCAGCTACTTTGCCATCTTCTCTGTGCTTTAAGCTTCCATCACGCTTGCTCCTAAAAGAACTCTTTAGCATTCTCTGGTTCTACTACTACTTTAAAGATAAATAAGAGAATTCAAGACAGAAGATATAGGGAAAAAACCTGAATAGATGCATAAATAAAAGTATTTTAAATGAATGTAGTTTTAAATTCTAGAGCTTCACTGGTTACTCAGGATAGGAGTTCAATGACAATCGATATAATTGAGAATTTTCTTTGCAGAGGATGTTATAGAATATGGTATTATCTAACTTGGAATGAAGCTGTATAGATGATTAGACAAGATTGTAGGAGTAGTTATGAAATCATGTGATTAGTTTGGATAAATACTGATGAAAGATGTTTGAAATGTATGCTCAGTTGCCTGATGTCGATGAAAATATGCAATCATTTTGTTTGTAGTTTTTTTGCTTGAAAAATAAAAAATTCTTATACCCTCTCCGCCCAAAATCCCCCATTCTTTAGTTAATTTTTATAAGAAACCATCTGTTTGGAACATGTCCAAACTTTACAGAGATACCATGTCAAATTCGAAGGCTCTCAGTATTTCTGCCATGAGAAGAAATTCTGAAATGGGAGATCAAAATTTGGGGAATTTACAAACTTAACCATGTCAGAACTCTCCATACTCATACTTGCTTCTCCATATCAGAACAGGAGATACATTCAACCTGAATTAAATAGAAGGGTACACCCAGATTCAAATAAATAACTGTCACCACTTTAATTATTGGCCTCTGTCCAGGGTCCTGAAATGTGCCGACTTTCAAAAGTTCTGATGCTAATTGACTTCCTGATCACCCTCTCCTTGTTCCAATCCTATATCTTACTGACACTTAAGGCCACTGCTTTGCTAAGAAAATATGCACTTTTAAAGCTATTGACTGACTCCACCCTAGATAATCTAATAGAAATGTCCTCAACTTGCCACCCTGTCTTTCTGTTTATCTGGACCATAGTTGGGTTGTATTTTGATGAGATGGAATTTAAAAACGAGGTTTAAATTATGGCATTGACTGGCCAGAAAGACTCACAAAGGCTGCTATGTTTTAGATTTGACTATCCCTGCCAGACTATTAGAATGACAGGGTTATTCTTAACAGAGAAGGAGGAGGAGGAAGAGGAGTAATTTATGACAGATATATATATATACAAACACACACTTCATGGATGAGCACCTTCAGCAATTTGATGGCTGACCACATGAGGGAGCAGTAGCAGCTTCTGAATTAGAATCAGAATCATAATTTACTGGCCATGTGTGTCTAGACACACAAAATATTTGTCTCCGGTGTACATGCTCTATACTTACATACAGGCTACAATTGACAAACTGATTACAATCATAAGGCTATAATTGACAAACAATGATTACAGTCATAAGATAAATTCATAATCATAGAGTACATTCATTGTGTCATCATGTTTTAAAGTACAATCATGTCACAAAACATTTCATTTTCTGAAGATTCCAATACTAAATCTTGGTGTGTGTGTGTGTGTGTAGCTATTATAAATAGAATCATAATGAAATCAGACTCACAATCTTTATGAAAAAGGAGAATAGAAATGATAACCCACTATGAATTAGTTACAATTCCAAGTGAATACAGGTATTACATTTGATCCTGCTATTAGTAGTTTAACTGCTGCAATTTGACTTTAGAAACCCTAGCATCTGAAAGTCTGAAAATACTTGTTTGTTGGTTTTCTTTACCAACTCTCATCATAGAGATATCTGCATAGTACAGGAAGGTGGGTGGGGTGAACAGAGATTAAAATGGTTCTTCTTTCTTCCTTCTCCTTGTCCCATCTGAGTTTCTTTTCTCTTCCATCTCTGTTCTTTTATCTTCTTTTGATGTTTTTGTATAATTCCTTGGGTTTAATGTTTTCAACAATTGTAAGCCCCCTGAGTCGCTGGGAAGAATTGGAGAGAGATGGATTCTTACTATGCAAAAAAAACCCAAACCCTATAAATTTACAATTGTAAGTAAATGCAGGTATTACATCTGATCCAGCTACTAATGGTTCAACCTTGGATTGTAACAGCACTACAACCCAAATATTTTATTTGTGCTTTGAAATGTGCCATTGGAGTTCCCAGTTCAACCCAACAGATCACCAAGGACAGGATTCCTGTTTGTAACGCTAAAGGATCACCACAAATCAGGAGAGCCCTGAACCTATCAGGGATGTGAAAGTGGAGGTAGCTTCTGGAACTCATGTTTACCATGTTGATGAAATGTATGGCCTATTAGAGTCAAGAAAGAGATTTAACTCTCATGTCTGCCAACACAGATGAGACCTTACACATTTGATTTTTATTTTATTTTTTTTATTAAATTTTTATACCGCCCTTCTCCCCGAAGGGACTCAGGGTGGTGTACAGCCATATAAAAAAAATTTACAAGACAAGTACAACAAAACACAACACTTTAAAAAACATATAAAACAATTAAATCGGTGGCTGTTTTAGACTCAAATATAAAACCAATTTAAAATCGAAATATAATTTAAAATTTAAAACGTTTGGTCAAGGGGAGAAGTGCGAATTAGGCCAACCTGGAGTAATTGTTTGGAGTAATTGTTCCAGGTTCTGAGATTTTCAGACTCACCTCTCCACTGAAAAGGAGGGTCCCAGCCCTCAATTGTTTGTCCACTACTGATTTTGTCCCATAAATCTTGATATACTAATCCTGTAATTTAATGGTTGTGTTTGCATGTCACTCGGTCATCGTTCCAGGAGAATTACTTATCCCAATATGCCAAGAGTACATGAGAACATGAGAACAGATAACTTAGCCTGATAGGGAAAAACTATTTTTGACACATCCTCCAATATAGATCAGGAACAAATAAAACAGGTACATGCAAATAAATATATAAATTGACTGGGGTACTGTCAAAAGCAGTGGCACTTCCAATAAATTCAATTAAACGAATTCCCATCGAGGATACAAGAACAACAATAATCATCAAAATCATCATCAACACATTTTCCAATTGCAGCTAAAGGTGGCTTATGCTTTTGATTTTATATGCCACTTGTTCATCTTCCTCTTTGCTTCATGTAAAAAGAGTTTACCCCAACAAACTCCTTCTTCAGGACTCAAGCAGGGGGAAAAGAGACAGAATCTAAAGCCATCCGGGTCACACCGATATAACAGTTCTCTTGAGCTACAAATGCCAACTTGTGGCCATTATTTTTTTCAGCCACAAAAATGCCAAGGACACAGTGGGGCACACACAAATGGGACAGACCACACCAGATTCAAAGCTGGGAGGAAGAAGATTTGACCATTTGCACATTCAGTTCATCTGTCGAGAATTTTTCTTCTCTCCTTTTCTTGTAGATTCATGGTGTCAAGCAGTGGAGGGGGGACAAGGAGAAGGGGAAGGGGGGGGAAGGAGTTGGAGAAGGAGAAGAAGGGGAGAACAATGGGCAAGTTGATCTGGTACAGGGTAATCTCAAAGAATGTTTATTCAAATGTCGTTAATGATTGTGTTCATGCTTTCACATTACGTGATACTGTAGCTATTTGGTTTTGATGTTTGCATGTTGTATAAACTAACTATTGTAGTGTTTAAACCATAGTTGATGGAATAAGATATCAATTGTAGATTATTCAATAAAACATAATTTAAAAACAGTTTAGCACGAGATTCAAGCATGGGGAAATGCTTAGCTTGAATGAGTCTCCTTCATCAGCATGTACCAGAGCTTGAAATACTAGATTTATACTAGGGTTCTCTCAAATCAACATGCTGGGAGGTCTCCTAAGCTCCTCACCCATCACATCTTGCAAACATTGATCCTAAACTCCTTAACCAATAGTTAAGTTGGAGTGAAAGATGGGGTTGGGATTCAAAGCTGCTTGGAATGTTCATTGATCAATTCTATGAGTCCACCAACATGTTAGGTGGCTTAATTCTGGCTCAATAGGTTATACCCTCTCTTCAAGTGTCATTTGAAAACATTGGTTTATGGTTCAAGATAATGTGTGAACTCAGCCAATTGTGATTTATCCAATACATGACAGTTAAGGAAACCATGATTTAGCGTAGCGCACGGAGCTCATCACTGCCCACCAGAACAGTGTGGCCCCGACCCGTTGTGTTAACCTTACACTGTATTTTCTTCTCCTTGATGTTATCTAAATGCAATACATGGGAAAGACCATATGGCAGGTGTGATTCTTCCATGCTTTCCCCTGTCACCTCAACAGGTGAACAGTTCACACCAATGCAAGGTCACACCACACTAAAGGCCTTTGTTTCATATGTCCATGGAGGAGAGGAGGAAAAAAAGATGTGGCTGTAAAATCTCACACCGTTTAGTTTCACAATTGTTTCTAAAAACCACCCAAGAAGGCTTAGGGTAAATAATATTCGCCATGACCAAGGCTAGGCCACAATGAAAAGCGAAGAGCACATCCATATTCCATGTCAATGAGCAGCAATAATTGAAGAAAAGAAGCGATTGGCTTGATAATTTACTAACAGGTTTCCTCAGTAGATTAATTTGCAGAAATTGGAAAGAAGAAAAGAAGACAATGGTGAAACATACTATGATTCATCCCTTCGCATGGTCTTCAATGGTGCTAATGCAGACCCTGCCCGTCTCCTTCCAGCTCTGTATCAAATTTAATTTTCTACCGTGACTCTTCTATTATTATACTCCTACTTTCCTTTTTTCAAGGATATTAAAGGTTGTTTGCCATACCTATTTCTTTACCTAACAGCCTCCTACAAGAGACCTTGGCTCAAAGCATCTAGTTTCTGTCGCCTTGATGTAAAAAAAGATGCTGAGACTTTGGAAAGGGTGCAGAGAAGAGCAGCAAAGATAACTAGGGGACTGGAGGCTAGACATATGAAGAAGGGATGTAGGATTTGGGTGTGCCTAGTTCAATGAAAGGAAGCACTAAGGGTGACATGATTGCAGTGTTCCAATATCTAAGGGGCTGCCACAAAGAAGAGGGGGTCAACCTTGTCTCCAAAGCACCTGAAGACAGGAGAAGATGCAACCAATGGAAACTAATCAAGGAGAGAAGCAATCCAGAACTAATGAGAAATTTCCTGACGGAACCATGAACCAGTGGAACGACATGCCTCTGGAAGTTGTGGGAGGTTTTTAAGAGATTGGACAATCATTTGTCTGAAAAGGTTTGGGTTTCCTGCCCGACCACTGGGCTGGACTAGAAGACCTCCAAGATCCCCTCCAACTGTTATTCTAACTTGGATTCATTTTGAAAGTTGACGTCACAATTCCTCTAACACATCATTCATTTTAATGGACATTCAGACTATTTTTTTTTAACATCAATAAATTGAAGCACCCAGGTTAATTTCTATATGACTTGCATCATTCTGTGCTCTTTCTTTCTGTGCCACAACTGATATTGTTTGTTTAAGAATATCAGAACAACCCCCGGGGCATCAAGTCCAACAGAGGCCAAACAGATGCTATGACCCTATTATCTTTTCATAGACAGGGGAGTGTAAATAACGTTCTCAGCCAAGAACAGTTTTGTTGAACAGTTTCTACAGTTAACTGCAGGATCCGATAACACAGAACTGAACAGCTGATCATTAAAAAAAAAAAGAACAGCAAAAGGAGAGAAGTAACTTCATTATCCCACTGGTATGCTCTGACTGACAATGCAGCTTGCAAGCACATCAGAATCAGAATCAGAATTTATTGGCCAAGTGTGTCTGGACACACAAGGAATTTGTCTCCGGTTTATATGCTCTATACTTATAAACATACAATAAACAAACTGTGATAGGTTTATGAAGGTACATTCATAATCATAAAGTACATAAAGTATGTAAGCATAAGATACATTTATAATCATAAAGTACATTCAACTTGTCGTGTACATATAAACATAGGATACATTCATAATCATAAAGTATATAAGCATAAGATACATTTATAATCAGAAAGTACATTCAACTTGTCATGTACAGATTAGCATAAGATACATTCATAACCATAAAGTACATAAAATATAAAAGCATAAGATACATTCATAATTGTAAAGTACATTCATCTTGTCATGTACATATAAGCATAAGATACATTCATAATCATAAAGGACATTCAACTTGTCATGTTCATATAAGCGTAAGATACATTCATAACCATAAAGTACATAAAATATAAAAGCATAAGATACATTCATAATCATAAAGTACATTCATCTTGTCTAGTACATATAAGCTGCAATACACAAACCGCGATCTTAATCATGAATACAACCACCATCATAAAGTACATTCATTATGTCATCATGTTATAAAGTACCATCAACATGTCACAAAACACATTTCACCATATCACAAAACACCTTCCTCATGCCCTACGATACCATTTTTGTGAAGCATGATTTTGGTATTGCATTTTTGATTATTGTTCGGAAATACTGATTTGAATTCTTGGGCAGATTTTCTCCTTGCTGCCTTCTCCCTTTCTCAGGGAGGGGGGGGATTTTTATTTTATTATATATTTTATTTGGAGCTTCACATCAACTCAGAGTCCTTGGAATGGAAGTAAGTACAGGTAGTCCTCAAGTTACAACCACAACTGAGCTCGAAAGCTCTGATGCTAACCGAAACGTTTGTTAAGCGAGTTTTGCCTCATGTTATGACTTTTCTTTCCACAGTTGTTAAGTGAATGACTGAAGTCGTTAAGCTAGCAGCACAGTTTTTAAGTGAATCTCGGCCCCTCCCATGGACTTTGCTTGTTAGAAGGTTGCAAAAGGGGATCACGTGACACACATACACACACACACACACACGACACGGCAACCTATCTTAAACATGAACCGGTTGCCAAGCATCCAAATTTTGATCATGTGACCCTGGGGGATACTGAAACGGTTGTTGAGTGTGAAAAGGGGTTATAGGTGACTTTTTTCCTTGCCGTTGTAACTCTGAAGTCACTAAACGAATTGATGTAAGTCGAGGTCTACCTGTAAATAAACCAAGATTGTTTGTGAACAAGCTCTAAAGCTCTTCAGAACGTCCCCTTTTTACATCATTTATTATTATTTATTATTTTATTATTTTATTAGATTTTTATACCGCCCTTCTCCTCACGGACTCAGGGCGGTGTACAGCAAATTAAAATAGCACAATCACGAACATTAAAATATATTAAGAGAAAATATTAGGACGCTGTATTAAATAAAAACCAAATATAAGACCAACTTAAAACGAAATTAAAATCAGTTTAAAATTATAAAAACAGTGGCTAAAAAGTGGGAGGAAGTAAGGGCCGGACTAGGCTAGTCCAGCTTGGGCGAATAGATGTGTCTTCAGGGCACGTCGGAAAGCACGGAGAGCGGATATGGTGCGTATTTCTGGGGGGAGATCATTCCAGAGGGTGGGTGCTGCCAAAGAGAAGGCTCTCCTCCTGGGGGTCGCTAGCCGACATTGTCAACCTTGTGGGTTGATTCCGGTCGTTTGCTTCCTCTTTTTCATCAACTACCGATATCCCCTTATACCGTGAGAGCTAATTTTCTCCAAATATTCAATGAGGCACTTTCTGAAAATTTAAGAACATAATAGCAGCATTGACAGGACAATCTCTGGCCGCATGTCTGACTGTCCAATCCACACCCCCTAAAAATGAACGTGATATTAACATTCACGATCGTTCGATTTGTGCCTCAAAGAAGCCCTTGTGTGCGTGTCCCAGAAAGGGATTAAAAGGGACAAAGATTTCAAAAGCCGCAGGACAGGAAATAAACGGTACATTAACTTCTGCAGGCGAGAACAATAAAGTCTATTATGATGAAATGAAATTAAAAGGATGAAGAGAGCAGCATCAACAGACAAATCAAGGGCAGTCCCCATGACTTAAGGGAAAACAACACGGAAAACCTGTGAGTTTACTTTAAAAAAAAAAGTACTTTGCTTCTATAGTTTCCTTCAAGGGGGAAGAAAAATTAGAGAAATTAGAATTTATATAGAGCAGGGGTGTCAAACTCGATTTCATCATGGGCCATTTGGATCTTTCCCTCTCCTGTGGTCATCGGCGTCCCCGCCGTGGCCGTTGGTGCCTCCCCATGGTTCCTGGTGCCCTCCCCAAGGCCCCTGGTGCCTCCCACAGCCCCCTGTGGCCCCCAGCGAACCCCCCTCATACCCACCCATAATTGACATGGACCTTCCTGCCACCCCCTGCCCCACATGTGGCCTGCTGCAGGCCTCCCAGCGGGCTCCCTCTACCTCCACGGCCTTTCACTGCCCCCCCGATAGGCCTTCCAGTGGGTTCATCTACCTCTGCAGCCCGCCGCAGGCCTTCCGACAAGCCTTCTAGTGGGCTCCACCTACCTCCCCAGTCCACACGCGGCTAAGGTGGGCTGGAGCCGAAGCGGCGGGGGCCAGTCCCTCGCCATCTTCAGGGCAGCATCGCGGGCAGGATAGACACAGGCCACGGGCCAGATCTGCCCCGCGGGCCTTGTGTTCGACATTTATAATATAGAGGAGCCTTGACTGATTGATTAGCCTTGTGCCCTACCTTCCCTCCAGAAGCTGAAAGCCATCAGGTTTTCCTCGACTTATGACTACAATTGACATCAGAATTTCCATTGTCAAGCAAGGTCATTGCTAAGCGACTCACGCCGGATTTTATGACCTTTTTTGCCATGGTCGTTAAGCAGATCGTGTGACCTTGGGACACTTCAAGTGTTCCAAATACATGCAACTCCAGAACTTCAATCGCATAGCCGTGGGACGCTGCAACGGTTGTAAGTGGGAGGATCCGTTGCAAGTCATCTTTGGCAGTTGCCCTGCGAACTAAAAGGAGCCCCCAGAACAAAGCGTGATGCGTCTGCTGTTCAAACAAGGAGATCTCCACTTCCCTCAGCGCAGGTGTGGGTAGTCCTCGACTTACGACCCTAGCGGACCCCTAAAATTTATGTCGTTAAGCGAGATGTCTGTTAAGTGAGCTTTGCCCCACTTTACAACCTTTCTTGCCACAGTTGTTAAACGAATCACTGCAGACGTTAAGTCAGTAAGGCGGTTGTTAAGCAGTTTCCCTGTGGATTTCGCTTGTCGGAAGGTCACAAAAGGGCATCGGCTGACCCCGAGTCGCGGTGATTGTTATAACTATGAGCCAATTGCCAAGGGTCTGAATTTGGATCAAGTGACCACGGGGATACTGCAACGGTTGTTAAGTGTGAAAACGGTCATGAGCTACTTTTTTCAGTGCCGTAGTAACTTGGAACAGTCACTAAATGAACTGTTTTCAGTCGAAGACGACATATATATGAGGTGTGATCATTAAATTCTGAGACCATAAATTGAAATAAAATGACCTGATTTAAATATGGCTGGCGTCCCCTTCAAAGTAGCTCCCTTGGCGCCTCTTTCATTTTTGGAATTTGCCTCCTGGGAGTCGCATTCTTCAAGCCTGTCAAGCACATTTCGCGATTCCCGTTGGGTATCATCCACCATGCCAAAACGGCGACCCTTCAGCTTCAACTTCATCCTTAGAAACAGAAAGAAGCCGTAGGGGGCCAAATCTGGTGAATCCAGGGAATGAGGAACGACGAACATGTCTTTACGGGCGCAAAACTGGTGTGTGGCGAGAGCTCTGTGAGCTGGGGCATTGTCGTCATGGAGACTCCATTCCACATTCCAGGGGTTTCGGTTGGCGATGTTTCTTTATTTTTATACATTCGTGGGTGCACGTGCCAACTAAAACGCCTGTCACACAGGACTCAATGATGGTAGCGCTTTGAAACTCTGTGCAGCTTCTCCTCAAGGTCGTTATACGTCACTGCTGCGCGCACATGGCCATCGCACGATCCATTCTCCCACAGCGAGTACAGTCTCGGAATTTACAGATCGCACCTAGGACTGTAAATCAGGGGTGTCTGATCTTGGCAACGATCAGACCTGTGGACTTCAACTGCCGGAATTCCCCAGCCAACTATGCTGGCTGGGGAACTCTAGGAATTGAAGTCCATAGGTTTTGTTGACACCTGCTTTATAATTTCCTCCTGGGTTCCCTTCCCCCATTTCCTAATGTCATCCAAAGCCTTAGAATCTCCCAGTGTCTCCCATCCAATCCAATCCCAGGTCGACCCTGCTTAGTTTTTCCAGATCTGGTAAGCGTTGTCACCTAACTGTATAAGCTAGAAATAAATATCAGCATGCTTTCCAGAATGAATCTTTCTTCGTTTCTCTCTCACGTTTCTTCCTTTTGAATTTCCTCGTGACCGAACAATTCTGGTTATAGAGGCTGGCATCCACCCCGTATCTAATCATGGTTTCTTCCACCACACACTTCCCTCCATAGACCACAAAGGCTGAGTTCACACAAATGTGCTAAAGACACCATTGATCACACTAGGCCCTGCGGGAAGTGAGATATTGTAAAAGAAATGATAATCACAGCCAACGCCTTGGATAAATAGTTAAACCTCCACTGGAGTCAGGTCTATTCAAACTTCCAGGGGTTTTTAGAACAATTATCCATGGCTTCTGGATTTTGTTCCTTCTTGAGGCGAGTCTTTCGGAGTATTGTATCCAAATGGCATGTTGGCTCTTTAAATAGTGGCTTTTTTAAATCCCACCTTGGGCCAAGTCAAACGGTTGACCAGAAAAACTTTTACCAAAGAATTGCAAGCTTGCAAAAAAAAAACCCTCTGCGCCTGACTTCATATCAGCCACAGGGTGGTTTGCTAGATCAAGGCTGAAATCTGATTTTTGGCTTACCGTCTTTAAGAAAAGGGGGTGTCTTTTTTAGCCAGAGAGGCTGTTAATCATCCAGGGAGGGGGGAGGTGAAGTTTAGATTGCGACCTCATGCCGCACCCTAAAACTGAAGAGAAG
>JANHFO010009867.1:13055-26360 GCA_032468095.1 Pareas carinatus | reverse complement strand
CCTTCCTTCCTTCCTTCCTTCCTTCCTTCCTTCCTTCCTTCCTTCTTCCTTCCTCTTTCTCTCAACACAACTATTATTTGTTATTTGTGCCTTATATTTCATCAAATAGGATAAAATGGGAATTGAGGAATCTCAGCCATATTTTTGCTGGCCTTCCTCTCCAAATGTCTTATTTCAACTTTTCCGTGATAGGTTTTTACTGCCACCAAGCGGTTTTACAATTTTTCTCCCTTTTTCCCACCAAAAGTAGTTTTCCTGCATATTACTAAACCAGTGCCTGTAATTAACCCAATTTGATTCAAAACAGAAAAGCACATAGTCCTTTATAAATACTTCGGATTCCATTCTTCCTTAAATTACCATAATCATGCAACTTCAAGGTAAGGGTAGTCCTCAGATGACGACCACAATTGACTCCAAAATTTCTCTTGCTAAGTTGAGACATTTGTTAAGTGAATTTTGCCCCATTTGTCTTGCCACAGTTGTTAGCTGAATCACTGCAAGTGTTAAGTTAATAACATGGCCGTTAAGTGAATCTGACTTCCCTGTTGGCTTTGCTTGTCAGATGGTCACAAAAGGGAATCACATGATCACAGGACATTGCAACCGTCATAAATGTGAATCACCTGCCAAGCCTCTGAATTTTGCTCATGTGACTATAGGGATGTTGCATCAGTCATAAGTGTGAAAAATGGTCATACGTCACATTTTTCACTAACTTTAGTAACTGTCACGGTTACTAAAGAAACTGTTGTAAGTCAAGAACAAGGAGTACTGAAGTTTTGCTACATGATACTAGACCACAATTGTTAACAATTATTATCGAAATTGAAGCACTGTTAGAAGTAAGCTGCGGCCAAGTAAACTATGAACACCTTCGTTTCATGTTACCTGACAGAAAGACATGGTCTTAATCTTTATTTATACATTTATTCAATTTGTATAGCCAGCCATCTCATACATATGATCCTGAGCAGGTAATGAAAAATAAAATTGAACTTTAATATGCTCAGTTCAAGAAACAGATCATAAACTGGTACCTTGTGGCAGAACCATGCACTAGTTTTAGTAAATTACTCATAGTTTTGAACACTCAGACACTTTATACACACACTCACACACATTTTAAACAAGAAGATATAAACTAACACAAAGTAATATGAAGAAGAAGAAGATACAAACAAAGAAATCAAAGAAAAAGCAAAAAGTCATTAATCAATTGATCTATGCCTACCAACTTTTGACACTATTGTCACTATTTTTATGAAGCTCCATGTTTGATGAGTCAGCCCAGTACTGATCCCCTCCTGTTACTGTAAGGCAGAAGTTTTTATTTTCTCCAAAATAAATAAAAAAAGGGATTGGAATTTAGTTCAAAATATTTTTGTGGGCAAAAACTGGGTTGCTTTGCAAGAAAGAAGAGAGACTGCTGTCCTAAGTGCTGAAAAAGTTGGGAAAATCCAAATCTGATTATTTAACCAACTTTGGGAAAAACTGGAAAAATTGATGAATTGAGGATCATTTTAATTCACATGGAAGCAGGTTGGCATTTTAGCTTTTTTACATTACAGATTTTCCAGATGTCATCCAACAACATTTTTTACCAACAGCTGTGTGATCCAGAAACCTATGATACCAGATCCCTCCAAATACTAAACCTCAGCTACTTCATTTGAACTGTATATATTTCTAAATTGTTAAAAATATATATGGGGAAAAGTTCTTAATTTCTTTCTTTTGGAACTAGCTGTTATATTTTTTGCCATTATTCAAGTTTTCTTTTGAAGCCTCCTCAAAAGGGTTCTTTGTCTTGAATTCAATGTGAATGCACCTTGAATACACTTCAAAGTAAAAAGATCAAATTAAATTAAATGGTACAGATAAAATATAACAGTCAATCACCTTCAAGTTACCCAATCTCTTTGAGGATTATGTTTCCGAAACATTTCAAGATTAATTTTGAGCACTCTTAAGTCTAAAGAACATGCTTTACTATCGATTAACATATCTTGATCATTTAGTTTGTAAAATAAGCTTGTACTTCAAAAAGTCTTGCTATCAAGATTGAGGAGCTGCTGAAAATAATGGGAATTATTGATCGGCAACTTCAAAGAGAAACTTAACACATGAATAATTGGTTTAGTTTTCTTAAAAAAGAAATAGCTAGACGATAAGAAGGCATTTTTAGAAGTCACACTTTTGAGGTTGAATAACTAAGGGGGAAATTAATGTCATGAAATGATACTCAAAGAAAATACATTTGTAAAATTTATTTTTTAGAAAGAGAATTTACCAATACAATGTTGGGTCCTAACAGAGAACACCAGTGGATAATAAGCAGTTCTCAAAATCTAGAATTGACCTAGTTTTATTTAAAAAGCACATGTTCTTAGTAACGTAATAATGTAATATTTTTTTAAAATATGAGCATATATAAATAATATATTTCCATACGTTTTGATATGATGTTTGGACTGTCTTGAGGGGCAGGATTTTCAGGAAAGCTGCATTATAAAGTAATTACAATTACAATTACAATTACAAAGTAAGTCAAGCTACAGCAATATGTTCCTGCAGCTTGAAATGACTCATCTCCCTTTTTCTTTCCCTCATTTTAGTTATATTTTTTAAAAATGGTATAAACAAAGGTATATATTTATAGACCAGTTCCTCTCTATGTACACTCTGCTCCCTTCCTTTCTATCATGGTTGATCAAATTTTATCTGATTTTTTTTTAAATGTAAATTTATTATTTTAAAGTTTTAACATATTGAAGTTTTATATACATTAAATTTAATTTAATTGCATGACTATAAGCCACCTAGATTCATCTTGGCAGGATGAGCAGTGTAGAAGTCTAATAATAAAATAAAAAAATAAAATGTAGACTTTTGCATTTCTGTAACTATATGTGAGAATGAGGTTCTCTGAGATTGGTGGGTTTTCTGGCCAAGTACAAATAGGATCCCTCTGTAATTTTAATAAATATGTGAAATGATGCACTGCATATGCAGCGAGTTATTTATAAAGTTTTATGTTCTTAGGATGAGGTAAAAAAATGCATATTTGGTAAGAAAACAACTGGTATACACGTAAAGTCTTCTTAATTTTTTTTAAAAAATAGAGCAGAAAGTATTTAAAATTGCTAAATATTTTGTATTATAATGTATAAGATATGTGTAATAACTAGACTGTATTTTTTGCAAAGATTTTAAGGTAATGTAATCCTTCTATTTCAATTGCCAAATGTTCCTTTTAAGCGTAGTTCTGACCTGCAGTGTGTTTTAAGCAGCTCCAAAGCACAGTGAGTGAATTAAAAACACTGCACAGGCCTAATAAATGTTACCATTGAAACTATGGGGGTAAAAAACTTTGCCTCAAAAGTGGATTTTATATATATACATATATGTATGTATGTAGATCTAGGTGTGTTTGGGTCTTCAGACTAGCAAGAAGCCAAAAGCACCAGACTGCGTTTCTCTCCACCATATCATTCCACACATCAGCACAGCATATAACTCAATATAAACAATCCCACCACATACAGACAATATCAAATAAAAATATTGAAAGAGATTGAAATGAGGTGGATGGATTTAGCAGTAATATATTATAGCATCATAATGGTAAAGCAACAGATCAAAACTCTTTTGGAGTTGAATGGCATAAATCCAGAAATAAAATAGTGAAATAAAAATATATGATACCAATAAAAGGGAATATTCGTAGCTCAAGGTTGAAATGAAGCGTCCTTGATGCTGTCTGAGCTTGGTTGTTTTCTTGCAGATGTTTCATTACCCAAACTGGATAACATAATCAGTACTAGTTCTATACATGCTATATGTGATACTGTATCATATGAAAAATAGGATAATATATTGCAATATAATAATGCTACAGCGCAGTAGTGTACTATAGTACAGAGGTCTCCAACTTTGATCCCTTTAAGGCTTGTGGACTTCAACTCCCAGAATTCCTCAGCCAGCTTCTGGGAGTTGAAGTCCACAAACCTTAAAGGAACCAAGGTTGGTATTATGAATATGCTGCTGTATTATGATAGGATAATTAAGGAAATTAAAAGCTATTCATTTTATTACTGCATAAGCTGAACCCAATTCCCCCCATTAAGTTTAATCTAAGTATTAAGGGAGCAAAAGTTTCTGAAACTGTATTGAACATTTTCAATGAAGGTGCTACTTTCAAAGAAAAAAAAGTGGCGTTGCCCCTTTAAAGGGGGGGGGAAAGGAGAGAGAGACATTGCCCCTTTAAAAAAAATGAGTTGGAGAATCAGAACGAATAGCTCTCGCGAGATTTCGTGCGAATAATCCCACGAGAAGTGTTTTTTCCAGAGCAAGATGGCGTCCGCCGGAGTAGGGGCATCAGTGGCCGAGGATGGAGGCGAAGGGGAGGCAACCCCACCGGAGCCGATGGCTGAGGAAGCTGCGGGACCAACTGAGCAGGGGACAGGGGACTCGGAGACCGGGTGAGACCTGGCGATATGGTGGGCAAAAAAAAAAGGAAATATCAAAATTGGAATCTTCGTTTCCATTGGCCGGGAGTCTAAAAATCCAGCGGGGCACTCCGATTGGCCGGTGGTCTCGGATCCGATTCTCATTGGTCAGCGTTTGGACTCTCCGCCCAATGAACTCCGTCCGGCTTCTTTGTCCTCGCCCACTCGAATCCCGGGCTTTGCAGGAAAGCCTTCAATGGCGGGAGGCGGCGAGCCCGCCCCCTTTCCAGATGTTGAGACTACAGTTCCCAGAATTCCCAGCCAGCAGCGGTTAGGCAGGCCGCCGCCTCATTTAATTTAGCCAGACAGCCACCATTTGCCCGCTTCCCTGTCGGTATTTGGGGGTGGCGACCCCCCAGATTCCCAGCCATCCCAAGACCGGGGGACAGATGTTGGCGATAGTCACACAGCTGCGTTTGCTCACCCCTGAATCCTCATCTCTATTGATTCCAGCGACCAGACATGTCGGTTTGCTTGCCTCTTGTGTGTTCAGGTTGCAAACCACGGTTTCTGGCTTAATGCATTGCATGAGCAGGCGTGCGACGTACAGGAAGTCCTCAGCGTACAGCAGTTCATTGAGTGACCGTTCAAAGTTACAACGGCACCGAAAGATGAAGGGATGGCCTTTTTTTTACAAGTTTCAGCCTTTGTAGCATCTCCAAATTCAGATGCTTGGCAAATGGTTCGTATCTATGACCATTGCTGTGTCCCAAGGTGATGTGGTCATCTTTGGCAACCTTTTAACAAACAAAAGTCAACGGGGAAGCCAGATTTACTTAACCATCTTATCAGCTGGAGTGATTCACTTTACTGTGGCAAGAATGGTCGTAAAACGGGGCAGAACTCAGTTAAGTCTAACTTAAAAACAAAATTTAGACTCAATTGTGCTAAGTCTAGGATTACCTCTATTAAGCATTTAAAACATGGCTAAATAAATTACGGCTTACCTTGTTAAATGACATCAGCTTTGCTGTTTCCTACTGTGGAATCTGGCTAAATAGTTTTCCGGCATTATTTTCTTCTCTGCTTCCTCTGTTCCTTTTAATATGTGGCTGGGACAGATTAGACTGTAACTTAGTTCCTATCCTAGGCTACTTTGGTTAATTGACCATTCACCAATAAGATGGTAATAAATGGTAATAGAAGTTCATTTTCCAACCAGTGTGCAACTTTATCATCAAAATTCATGCATCTGACTACAAGTGTTAAGAGAAATTAGTCTGAATGAGACTGCTGCCTCTCTTTGTCAGTTACATATTCACTTGGCGCTAAATGAGGAGCGATTGTAAAACAGCCCCTGGTTTTGATTCCTTCTCTCGTTAAAAAGTATGAGGTTATTAGTGATGGTAGGAAGGATATCTTTCTGCTTAAAACCACTGAGAATTGCTGCTGATTATATATAGTAGGTAACACTGAGCTAGAAGAAAAAATAGTCTAGGACTGTAATGGCTAACCTCTCAGGCTAAGAGGGTCCAGACGAGTCACAGCTAATGAGTTGTGGCTCTTGATGTCATCGTCTGGCACCTCTATTCTTTCTGAGCATGCACAGGACCCTGTGATGTCATCACCGGGTACCGTTACTCTCTTTCTGAGCATGCTCAGCTCTGGGGCAACTTGGTTTGTGTGCCAACAGAGAGGGCTTTGCGTGCCTACTGTGGCACACGTGCCATAGGTTCGCCATCACTGGTCTAGGATAAAGACATTTGCTGTGCTTCTCTATTTCAAACACCAGGTCAAGTCTTCTATAGTTACCTGCCTAGGAAGTGATTTTGTCTTTTTAGCGTGGTTTTTGCTTGCTGTTTTGGGTTATAGCTTTCCACTGGCTTTAGACATATAAGGTGGTCCTTGGAGAATAGATCAACTGGAGTACATCATACATACAAACATGTTCTGAGAACCAAACTTAAAACAATTCCTCCAAAGCTAACCTGTATGACAAAACTATGATGGGGATACAATTATCGGAATGAATAGTACATATATTGCAGTGAGAAAAAAGGGAAGTTTCCATTTAATGTGACTAAAGTAAAACATGAATATTTGCCAACTACTAGTGTTGCAGATTGAAGTGTCCGCCCCAGTGAGCCTCCCTTAACTGCTCAGCATAAAGGGTCGACATGCTTGAGATGACTCAGGTCTTCCTTTTGAAGAATTATTGGGGGGGAAAAATCTTTCAATGAAGCTATGCTCTGTACATCTAGATCTACATTTTTCTGAACCAATCAAATCTTTTGTCAGAGCAAGATTCAAACCTGGTATTTCTGGTTAATAGGATAAGACGATGGATAAATATGATGGATTAAAAAAAAATCCTATAGTTTTGTTTTGTTTTCAAGAAAAAGAAAAGTCGACTTGAGTTGAATCAGCTTTTCTTTATCTCCCTAGCTTTTTTACAATAGCATTTTAATAAAATATGTGATTCCTGCATGTTAGTAATGGAAGACAGGAGACGGAAGTTGTTTGCTGTAAATATAAAAGTAAACAGCTGTTTGGGATATTCGGGTAGAACAAAAGCGCATTAGACTTCCATGTTCAGTTTAAATTTTAAAATGCTAAATGCTAGAATCAATAGATTAGTTTTGTTAAACATTTAAAATTAATAAATTTATAAACCTATAATAATGACTTTTAATGTCTTTCAGGGGTGATGCATCTTTAGCTGATGTCACTGCCACCCTGGAAACAGAATCATCCAATGGAAAGGACGCCTTGGTGTGTTAACAAAGCCTGTTTGTAGATATAAAGCATGTTTCATGACTGAGGTGTATATGTTTAAAAAAATCTAATAGATGTATTCAAATTGGAAAAGATTTCACTTTTAATTTCAGTTTAAAAAGTAACCGCAATGTTAATTTGAAACTCAAGTTGGCTGGATTTAAAAATTCAGTTTGGTAAAAGTATATGGACATTTATGCGATTCCTTCATCTTATAAATCAATTTGAGGGTACCTGATTTGATAAATCAATTTAGGAATTCAGTTTGAAGAGCTATTTCAATCAAATTGAATATTACCACAGTAAATAAGGCTGATTTGACAAAAATGAAAAAATCCAAGATGACTGAAATCAGAATCCAGTGTTGGTTTTGCAGTTGTTTGTATTTAGTACCGCAATGTATGTCCTGGATTGTAATAAAAAATGGTGAAAGAAGACAGTGTAAAGAAATCTCAGTCATGAAGTTGAGCAGGTGGGGAAACAGTGGTTACATAGGGAGACAAACCATTCATGGAAGAAAATATTTTAGCTTATCTTGATGGCCTTTTGTTACCTATATGCAAATGTTGTTACAGGAAGGTGTGGGCGATGGTTCAGAAGCCATGGATAATCAAACTAGCTCTGTGGATGAGGATAACGGGAGACAACTTGGAGAGATCGAACTGCAATGTGGAATTTGCACCAAGTGGTTCACCGCAGAAACATTTGGCATTGATACCACGTATGTAGTAACAGCATATTAATAGAATCTCTCTTGATCAGGGACAGATGTTCAGTAGAAGTAATTGAGGCGTTCTCTCCAAGTGATTCCGAAAGAGGGCAGCATGTGTTCATATCTGAGATTGGTTTCAAATAATTGGCATGTATCAAATGAATCTGAAACTTTCCTTGTTATGTAAACATGGCTTAATTTCATTAACACTTTGTTTGCATAATTACAGACAAACAAAAACTGAGATTGTTTGCTTTATTTTGTTGTTTAACAATAGACCACATATGTCAAACACAAGGCCCGTGGACCAGATCTGGCCTGTGTTCATTTGGCTCGCAGTGTTGCCTTGAAGATGACAAGGGACAGGCCCTCGCCACTTCGGCTCCAGGCTATCTCAGCCACGTGTGAGCCATGGCGGTGGGTGGAGCTCACTAGAAGGCCCACCGGGATGCCCGCAGCAGGCCCCGGTAGGATGCTCGCCACAGGCTGCAGGGGGAGCACCAATGGCCACGACTGGGTGCCAATGTCTGCGGGGAGGGTGGTCAGCAGCTGCAGCAGCTGAAGCAGCAGTCCAAGTGGCCGGCAATGAAATAAACTATGGGCATTTACTGTATATAGAAAACATCTTGTATGTTAACAGTAATAAAAAATGGCTCCCTGTTATATTCAAGAGACATTGAATAGAAGAGAAATGATAGTACCAGAGTTTTTCAGGTAGCATATTTTAATTGTAAGAGCCAGCATCAAATGGCTATGTCTCTGGCTTTCTAAACTTTTTCCAGTTCTTAACATCCGCCGCAAGATGTTGGAAGGTCATTTTAAATTATCAGTTCTGTAATTCAGTTGAATATGCCTAAGCATTATGGCTGCTTTGTGAGTCCTATGTGCTTAAACTATAGTCCAATTTGTAAGGCTTTGGCTTAGTATATTGTATGAACGCAGAAAGATGGATTATTTAATAAATTGTGGTTATGCAGAGCATGATGTAACACAATATTTTATTCACACGCACAATATTCTACTCCCCAATAAGCTGTTTGTGGCTGAGGACCTTGTTGCCTTGTCTCTGCTGTATTAAGAACACTAAGACCTGTGTATATTAATCGAAGCAGTGGTTCTGTGTAGATTGCAATGCTTAATTCATTTGATTTTGAGTATGCCCCGGCCATTTTAAATAGAGCATCCAAGTATTTGCGAGGTGATGATTTATATATTTTCCCTTACATTTCCATGAAAGTTTGAGGCTGCTTGTTTGCAACTTGTTTCTCTGAAATGTTGACAGCCTTGGCTAAAGCTGAGTGGAGAAATGCTGTTTTGCTGGCTCATTGTGAACAAATAATCCTAAAGCTGTAAACATCTATGAAGTTAATCAGCAAAGTGATAGGACATTTATCTTTAAAAAAAGAAAAGAAAAGAAACCCAAGAGGTTTTTTATGAGCTACAGGCCAATTCTTAGTCCAGTACATGCATAACATCAACAGACTGATACCATGGCTTATTCTCTACCTTACTTCATGTTTTGAAACCATTCCAATCCATCTGTATAGAAGCACCTCATACAGAACCAGAGCTAAGCAAGCATTGACTTCAGATGTCCCAAGAAAGTGCAAAAAAACTGAAAAAATCCCCTGTCACTTGGTATTCGAATTGATGATGTTAAATAGGGTTGTTTCTCACTGACTCCAAATTTGATAGTTGGCCTGGAGGCTTTATGTTAATGATCTTGACTTTGATGTTCAGATTGCAAAAAGACCAAACAGACTTATCTATTTTTCTGTTTAATTGTCTCTGTATTTATGAGGGAGAGGAGCAGCAGGGTGTTAAATTACTAAAGGTGGGAGGAGTCGGGTTGTCTGTCTACACAGTTCTGCTTTATTATTTGAGAACAGTTGAGTTTGGGATGTCTTTAAGCATTTAGTAGGCAAGATAGGTTTTACTTCAATGTACACCTTCAGATTTCTTATTAATATTGCCTCTAGGTTTATGGTTCAGATATGGGCGAATGGGCTAGAGTTTTGCAATTATTTTTTTATAAATAGCTTAACATGCCCAGCTGTTACTATGCTGAGTTTATAAAATTCCTGTACGTTTTTCTTCCATCTGATTTATTGAGAGCCACCACTGAATTGTTGTTTCAGGTCCTGCCTTCCTTTTATGACTAACTACAGTTTCCATTGCAACATTTGCCATCATAGTGGGAATACATACTTCTTAAGGAAACAAGCAAGTAAGAACAATTCTATACCTGTCTTTTACTCGTTCACTTTCATTTTTAAGTTATAAACTTCAAGAGATGGGATTATCTGTAGTACTCTTAATCCTTTATCCTAGGAGTTATTAGACCATGAACACTGTATGAAATGCCTATGAATCGGGCTGAAACTGACTGGCAATATTATAGCTGTTTTCAGAAGCTTTATAGATGCAGAGGAAGCTGTGGTTTTTTTTCCTGCCAAAATCCAGCTTTGTAGGACTGCTGATTATTTTAACATTAGCTCGTTTGGGTTAGGTGTTCTGCATGCAAGCCTATGGCCTTCCACTCCTGGCTTCATTGATTGTTCATCCTGAGAAATAATAGATTTGCAGGTAGTCCTTGCTTAACAGCAGTAATTCGGACTGAGCTTTCTATCACTAAGTGATTTGATGGCAGAGTGTAATGTCACATAACCGCACCGCTTAGCAACAGCAGTTCTGCAGTGCCTGGTTATCATATTGAGCGAATCACCATGAGTCAATAAGCAGGATGTGATTCTGTCTTCTGATTTCCTACCAGTTTCCATTTCGACTTTGCTTGTCGCAAGCCGGCAGCCGAGGTCAGAAACTGATCATGTGTCTGCAGGACATTGCAGTAGTCAGAATTCTGAGTTTGACAAACATGCTGGTTGCAGAGCACATGGATTGTGATTTAACGGGTGTGTGTGTGTCCCCGGCCCTTGGCCCACAGCTTGTGGAAGTGGAGCTGCATGCACGCGTGTCAGCTGGCTGCTTGTGCAAGGGCTCTGTGCGTGCACACATATATGCCACTTTTCACGACCTAGTTCCATTCCTCCTCCCCAGCTGGGCCACCAAGCCACAAAGATTGGGAGCCTCTGATGTAACCGTAGGCGCACTGGACTTTGAAGTGCAGTCATAACTGGCACTTGTTCTGTTGTTACCTGGGGGGGCACTGTATTATCAAAAACAAAAGGAACATAAAGATTATTGAATTAATCTGATTGAACATTGTAGCTCTCATGTTAGCTCTATACACCATCAAGACTCCCAAGATAAGCAGTATCATCTCTTTGTCCCTTCTTTGCTCATTATTAAACCAATGTTGAAATTTCCTCCATAACATTCTGTTCACTCACACCTCTCTTAACTCCTGATATTTATTCCAGACTATAGAGTGTTATTGAAGAAGCTGGTCTCCTTTCTGTGTCTCTTTTCTTAAAGATTTAAAAGAAATGTGTCTTAGTGGCTTGGCGAATCTGACTTGGCAATCAAGGACACAAGATGAACATCCCAAAACCATGTTCTCCAAAGACAAGGTACGGATCAGTTGTTTCTGCTCTGGTCCTTGGCCCTCCGGGATGGCTGAAATCACATAGTACAGCTTTGCTAGTGGTGGTGAAAGAACCCTCCTACCAGAAACCTATTTATGTGATGGAATATCGATGGGATATTAAAAGTATTTATCTGCTGCTTACCATGGTTGGGTAGCATTCAAAGCCATTTAACAGAATAACGGATGTAATTTAAATATATCCATGGAGCCAATGCAGTTAAGTAGTAGGCCGTTTCCAAGATGAGCAAAAGTTTTTCCAAAAAGTTTCCAAGAGGTAAAATTCTAAGAACCGGCTTCAAGAATATTTTTCTGGTATCAAGTATGAAGGGAATTCTAGTTTGGTAGCAAGGATTCTTGGGATGGTTTAAACTCCCCGCCCCCTTAGAAGTGAGCACTCTGTGGCTTCAAACTAGTGAGAATAAGCTTTGTACATTTTGTTGAATGATGAAATTCATTTCATACTGAGCAACCGTGCTGTCTCACACTACACATCTCCTCGTACAGAAAACTGAAGTTTTATTCTTGGCGGGAATGTATGTTAGAAGTACATTCAGTTGTGTATCCTGCTGTTGATACAAAATGGTGTGTGTGTGTGTGTGTCTACAGAAGAATGTGTGATGTAATGATTAGAAATAGGGTATTGGCCAGGGTGATTTCACTGTTTCTTAAATTAACCCTTTTCAAAGGGCTGTTATGGAGAGAAAAAATAGAGGGTTCCTTGTCATCTACTCAGAATTCCAGATTATCTCCATGAATTAATTTTATGGAAATTGCCTTTAATTTTGTCTTAACTGTCTTTAAACTGCCTTTTGGGTGGGAAAGTAAAATGATGTTCTAGAACTCTACATCCATAATAAACTTGAATATTAATTTGCTTCAATACATTTAGCCTAACCTGTTTGTATCTATAAATCTCTCTCTTATAACAAAAAGACTAGAGATATCGTAGTTGGTTAGTTAAACTTGGTGAAATACGTTGACTGTAAATTTCCCTGTTGTCATTATATTTTCAAACAGGATATTATACCCTTTATTGATAAGTACTGGGAATGTATGACAACACGGCAAAGACCAGGAAAAATGACTTGGCCAAACAATATTGTAAAAACAATGGTAAGTCAAGATGAACGAAACTGCCGTTTTTCTTATTGATCAAGTTTGATTACAAATTGGGAGAAAATGCATTGGTGAGTAAACAAACTATCACATTTGATTTTGTAGTTTCCTGGTGCAAAAGCTTATATTGCTCAATTTTTAGCCACATGACTAGCTCTGATTTTGTTTGAATACTTTATTGTAGTGTAAAGAGAGGGATGTGTTTTTGGTGAAAGAGCATCCTGATCCAGGTAGCAAAGATCCAGAAGAAGATTACCCCAAATTTGGACTCCTAGATCAGGTATGTCCATGATACAGAACTTCTTTCAAGTTGCAGGCTGAATTTCACCATAGGATAAATATTGATAATATCTAGTAAGGCTTTGAATTTGGACACATTTTCTGAGCGATGAAAGATTCTAAGAAGATAGGGAAGTTCCAGTTGAGCAAATATAATCCAGATTGCAGATTTAGCGAGAGGGGGGGCGGGAAGAGAAAATCAGCCATTTGAGCAAAAGCAACACCTTTCACTGGTAGGTAGTTGGGCACAAGTCTGACTTTTCCTGCCAAAAGATTCTTCCTTGAGGTCAAAGATTAACCTCTCAAAATGTTGCTGGAAGATTATTTTAAAAAGTTTTTCCAATTGGTTGTTGTTCAATGATTGACTCGCTAGTAGGATGCTAGGATTTTGGGGTGTTTTTTTTTTTGAATGACTGAAATTGTGC
>JANHFO010009867.1:2760-12979 GCA_032468095.1 Pareas carinatus | reverse complement strand
AATTTTGTTGGAAGGAAATTTTCCAGTCATAACCTGGGGAAAAATTCTACCACATTTGTTTCTGAGAGAACAGGAATTATAAGATAATGGGGTGTATTGGCAGCTTTCAAATCTTAACCAAATTGAAACATGTTGTGAAGTGGGAAAGGCAAAATTTTGTTTGCTTGCTTAAAGAAATACCCTTTGCTTTCTTTTTAGGACCTTGCTAATATTGGTCCTGCCTATGATAACCAAAAACAGAGCAGCACTGTATCTACTAGTGGAAGTCTAAATGGTAAATTTGCTTATTTCTTTTTTTCTGAAATGAGGAAACACGAATTTAAAATGTTCAATCCTCCAACTCTGTAGTAGAAAATATTTTCTTTAGAAATCCAAATATAATTAGGTTTACATCCACTCTTTATTTTTGTTTCTGGTTTAGGTTTTTTTTAAAAAAATTGGTTCATTTTTCTATGTTATAGCAGTAAACAATTAAATACATAGTTAAATTTAGATCACAGTCCTATGCCTGATAGCTTGAAACTTTCCACTGTATTAAATGGGATAAATTCCCAGTTAAGTACCCATAGGGGTACATCTTTATTGAATTAATTTTGAATTATGTAAGATTAGACGCTATGTTGAAGAATTCTTTTTGGGTTATGTTTATATGAAAAAGCACATACCGTATGTGTAAGTGCTTGAATCTGTGTTATTTATTTTAAGAAATTCTTTGGATTCTTTTTCAGAATTGGAGAGTGTAATTTGGCTAATAAACCTGACACACACACACCCCATCCAATTTAATAATTGAGCTTTAACTAGAAAAGCAGTCTGGCAAATTTAAAAATGTAATCTTAAATTGAAAAAAAAATCCAATAGTTCATTCAACTCCCCAAAGGTATTTTTATTTAAAGGCAACTGGACTTTCTGAGTTTTCTTTTAAGGTGTTTTCTTTTCATCTGAGAACTGAATAAGCTTCTTGGATGAGAAGCAGGGTAGATTAAAATTGAAAATTTTTTAAATTTTGCTTTTAAAAATCAGATTTTTTAAAATTTAAATTGGATTGTTTTTATTTTTATAAAATTTATTTTAATAAAATGCTTTTGGAGTAAAAATCTATCTAAAGATAGTTTTCTATTTAAGATACATTAATCATTTAGTTTATTCAGCATGAAATGGACCTTAGTTATGTAGCATGAGACTGTATATTCTACAATATTTACATTTTTGGTAAACCTATTCAATGATTCCAAGCTCTGCAAGCTGAGATAACATGTGCTGCATTGATGCATTTACACAATTTCACAGTAACCATAAGATAAAACAAAGTTCAGGAATATTCTTTTATCTCATTGTTTTGCAAATCTATGTACACTGCAAACTATATGATTGTTTGAAGAGAAATGCATCTGTAGCAGGCTCTTAAGTGTGAGAAGGAATTGAATGAGTTTACCAAAAATGTAAATATTGCGGAATATACAGCCTCATACTACCTAACTAGGCTCCATTTCATGCTGAATAAACTAAATGATTACTGTATCTTAAATAGAAAAGGATCTTTAGATAGATTTTTTACTCCAAAAGCATTTTATTACAATACATTTGATAAAAATCATTGATTTTTATCCAGCCCGGTTTAAATTGAGCCTTTTCACTAGCAATTTAAATCGTGATTTACATCGATTTGATTTAAATCAAATCCACCCTGGTGAGAAGTTAAATGTCTTAAAGAGAAATCTGAAAGTCCAGTTGCCATTAGAACAAAGACATCCTTGACAGCAAAGAACTCATCTGAAAGTATGTTTGTGCGTCTAAAGATCCCCTATTGATTTCAGTGGGATTTGCCCAAGGTTGTTCTCTAAGGATTAAGCCTCACCTAACCGCCCCCTTAAGGGTAATGCAAAGTAAGGAGGCTCACTAAAAATCGATTTCTCTTTAATTCTTGGATTCAGTTGCCATTGCAGCTAAGGTCCCCTGCAGGAATCGGAAAAGGTTGGCTGAGGAGTAAAATCCTTTCCTGCCACTCCATTCTGGTTTCATAGTAATCTTGGAGGCTTCATGCTTCTTCAGGATCTAAAATAAAAACCAAGCACCCTGGAACTGAAGGAATATGGTTGTTCCCTCCCTCCTCTGCGTAGCCTGTTTTCATGCTGGCTGTAAGACGCAACAAGTCCCTTCCTCCATTTCTGAGATGGAATCCAAGGAGAAAAGGATCAGATAAATCCCCAGTTTTTTAAGGAAGTTATTAAATGAATTTCCAATGACTTTGGTGACTGAACAGACATGCAAGGGCTGATACCGATGATTTAATTTCCATTTCTTTTTTCTTTTTGTTTTCATGTTATAACCCGACAACAACATGGTGCAACCTCTGTTCTTACAGGTGGAGCCTCTTTGGGAGGTGAATATTTGCTTTTCAGCTTCCTAAAACTTAAGTTTTGTGTCAAAAGCATTTTCTCCCCCCCCCCTCACCCCCGCCCTGCCCTTTATGTTTTGTTTGGTCAAGCTGTCGTAGAAACTAAGTATAAGCCTATCCCATAAATTTGTAAGGGGAAGGTTTAAAAATGTATATGGCTGGTTAAAAACCATAGCCTCCATTTTGTTGATCCTCTAAAAACTTGAATTTTAATCCAATTTAATGGATTGATTTGGTTCTTTTAGGGAAGGTTTGGATGCAAGTATATAAATATGATGTTTCTCTTCCCAAGGGGGTCTCGTGGCAGGAACCAGTGGGAAAGGAAGAGGGGCCAAACGCAAGCAGCAAGAAGGAGGAACGACAGGAACAGCCAAGAAAACGAGGAGGTAAATCCTGAGAATTTAGCTCAAATCAGAATCAGAATTTATTTTGCCAAGTGTGTCAGGACACACAAGGAATTTCTCTTCAGTGAACATGCTCAATACCTACATAACAATTGTGATTACAAAAAAGATACAGTCAAAGATACATTTCATAGACATTTGAATATATAAACATAATCACGATCATTTGTATATATAGACATAGTCGTTGCCTATATAGGCATAATCAGTTGTGTATTTAAGCATAAGATACATAAAGTTAGGATAAGCTGCAATCAAAACCACAATCTTAATCATCACTTGTGTATGTAAGCATAAGATACATTCATAGTCATAAAGTACGTATACATTCATCAAGTCATGATAAAGTGCGAACATCATGTCACAAAAACCCATTTCATCCTGTCACAAAGATACCCTCTGCACTAACACTGAATCAGCTGTTTATTCGGTCGATGACATGAGGGAAGAAACTGTCCTTGTGTCTGGTTTCGGTTTGCGATGCCCTGTAGCGGCATCCGAAGGGAAGAAGTTGGAACGGATGATGTCCTGGGTGTGAGCGAGCATGGGAAAAGGAGAATCATTCATGTGTGCGGGTAGTCCTGACTTACAACCGTTTGTCTAGTGACTTACGGTCGTTGTTCACATTTGCGACCATCCTTAAGATCACATGATCCAAATTTAGACACTTGGCAACTGGATCACATCTGTGGCGGTTGCCGTGTCCCGAGGTCATCTGATTCCCCTTTCGCGGCCTTCTGACAAGCAACATCAACAGGGAAACCAGATTCACTTCATAACCGCCTTACTAACTTAAAGACTGCAGCGATTCACTTAACGGCTACTTCAAGAGAGGTTGTAACATGGGGCAAAACACTGTCTTGCTTAGTGACAGAAATTTTGGACTCTGTTGCGGTTGTATCTTGAGGACTACCTGTATTGTTATAATTTCATTTATATCTCCATCGTGTTTCTGCCAAGGGGGAATAGCTTAGGACAGGTTTGTTTTTCAAACCTGACGACTTTCTGGTGTGTGGACGTCAATGTCCCCAGACAAGCATCTTAAAAGTTGGCCTGTTTGAAAAACACCGAGTTAGCTCACGGCCCAGAACATCAAAGTACAATCTCCTCGACTCATTTGTAAACGGTGTGGAAAAGACATAAAGGAGAGAACAGACATCTGAGGAACTTCCCAGCATATATCTATCTGAGCATAAGGATTAGGAAGAAAAGCTTTTCTTATTTTAGGCTGTCCGCCTGTGGCTGCTCATATGTGCAGCCAACTATGGAAAGCCTTGCCTTGTGAGCAGGGATGAGCTGCTTTGTTTCTAGGAAAAGTGCTGAGATTTCTTCCTCTTGATCTGTACTATTTGGCTGCTGCTGTTATCACATTTTTACTACTTATATTTTACCTTAGATACCTGGCCACCTTGAAGGGCCAAGAAGGGAAGGAATACATTAAAATAGAAGGGAAGGAATGAATTAAAATTAGTATGGAAGGAACAAATTAAAATTAGTGTGGAAGGAACAAATTAAAATTAGCAGGGAAGGAATAAATCAAAATTAGAAGGGAAGGAATAAATTAAAATTATGATGAAGATCAACACCGATGAATTGAAAGGATCCTTTCCACTCTCTTTTGTTGCTTGGAAGAGAGCTTGCCTTTTACCGATTCCTTTTGCTTCCACAGTGATCCTTTGTTTTCCGCTCAGCGTCTTCCACCCCATGGCTATCCGTTGGAGCATCCTTTTAATAAGGATGGGTACCGTTACATTTTGGCCGAGCCAGACCCCCACGCTCCCGACCCAGAAAAGCTGGAGCTGGACTGCTGGGCGGGAAAGCCGATCCCTGGAGATCTCTACAGAGCCTGCCTCTACGAACGGGTCCTTCTAGCTCTGCATGACCGAGGTACCAAACCTGCTGCATCTCATTGGATGTTTCCCGCACTTAGTGACCAGGGGTGGTTAAGAAGCAGTGCAATTCAGAAAAAAACCACCGTTTGGTGATCAATGACAGACACTCGCAGATACAGAACTTTTATTATACTCATTAGAAAACTACAACATTGCATGACTTTTTGACATAATCGCCATTCAAACTGAGGCCCTTGTCATGACATCTTACAAGGTTTGAAATTTCTTCTGCAAAGAAATCTTCCCTCTTGGGAATAAAACCAGAAGAGGTGGAAATCACCCAGTGCCAAATCTGGGCTATTGAGGGCAGTGGGGGGGGGGGAATCAAAAACGTCCCAAGGGAACTGCTCCAAAAATTATTTGGTGCGTCTAGTGGTGTGCAGGCGAGCATTATCTTGAACCAACACATCGGAAGCCAGCATGCCCTGACGCTTGCATCACATGGCTTGGACGATGACAATGTGCTTCACGATGCTGTTATAGGGTGACTTCCTTCCCAGGAGGAAAGATTTCTTTGCAGAAGGAATTGCAAACCTTGTAAGACATTAGGACAAGGGCCTCCATTTGAATGGGGACGATGTCGAAAAGTCATGTCATGTTCCAGTTTTCTAATGTGTATAATGAACGTTCTGTATCTGCGAATATCTGTCCTTGATAACCAAATGGAGGTTTTTTTCTCAAATTGCACTCGTAGATTCTTAAACGTGAGGCTGTTTTGAAAAAAAAAGGAAAAACCAGCCCTGAAAAGTTGTGTCTCAGGTTTTGGCAATGTGATATTGGGATATAAGTAAATGAGTAGATAAATCATAGATCCTACACCAAAGGGAGCGTAAGATAAGATGATCTTATTTGTGGAATTGTATGAAAAAGCCATGGGGGAGGGGGGAGGAAAACACAGCAAACACAGCATCACCATCGGAATATACGAAGACATATAGAGGAAAGTGTATGTTTAGAGAAGATGTCTGCCGTTGACTTTTTAAAAAATTGCAAAATAATGCATTAGAAACATCTTTGAGTGAAGGTTGTAATTATTGGGTGTCTTTGTGCTTAAAAAGTCACTGGTTTCATTTCTGGCATTTCGAGGGAAGGGGCTTTTGATATCTTTCAATATCTTGAACGGCAGCAGAGATCTAGAGAGCCATTGCAGAAAGACTGGCCTGGATATTTCCTGTAAAATACCTAGTACATTTTGTTTGCATTACATAGGACAGTTTGCAAAAATACACATTTCTTCCTTAGAACACTTTCTGAGTGACGCCGTATGCTTTCTAAGAGTAATCCCTTGGAAGAAGTGAGTGTTGGGACTGTCAGACTAGATATTGCGTTTTGAGTCAGCATTTGTCAATGGTTGCTAATCAGCTTGGACAACTGAAAGCCTCAGTGTGATAAAAATAAGAACTAGAAGTTCCCATCCTATGTTGTTGGCTGCCAATCAAAATACACCATCTTGTGTTAAACAAACAGTGGCCGGAATGTGCGATACAGCGGAGAGGAAAGCGGTGATACCTCAGAGACTTTTTGTTCCCCGTTCCTTCGTGATCTGCACTAATTCCGTGGTTTATCCTTCTTTGTCTCTCTTCCCACCCATCGCTGCAGCTCCTCAGTTGAAGATCTCAGATGACAGGCTGACAGTCATTGGAGAAAAGGGGTACTCGATGGTACGAGCCTCACACGGGGCGCGAAAGGGGGCCTGGTACTTTGAAATATCCGTGGACGAGATGCCGGTTGAAACGGCCGCCAGACTTGGATGGTCTCAGCCTTTAGGTAAGCCTGCTGCTCCTTCTGTGACCTGTCACTTCTACAGAGGACTTCAGGGTTATGTTGCAGGCATTGGGCAAGGAGGCTTCCCCACAGGCCCTTTCTCCTTTTCGTCTTCCTTATCCATAGAGCGTAGAATCAGGGCATGGTGGCCTACAGGGGGAGCTGTCGCCTCACAATCAGGAGGCTGTGTGTTCGATCCTGCCAGATGTTTCTTCTCTCTGGGTGCAATGAGCAACTGCTGTGAACACTGCTGTCAACAGGAATTGCTCAGCTCCATTCAGTCGCCCCAGCTCCACAACCGATGCAAGGGATTACAGCAGGGGTCCCCAAGCCCCGGTCCGTGGACTGGCACCAGGCCACGGCATGCCAGCAACTGGCCCATGCAAACAAGCCAAGCCCCATTCACAAGATGGAGGCCGCATGCAAAACCAGGCTCTCTCCAGCCTTTTTCCGTGGAAAAGCATCCGTTATGCATCTGTTATGCGCCCGTCCTTAATTGTTTTCTGCGTCCTTCCCCAATTGTTTTCCTTGCACAAGGCTCACAACCCATCCATGCTTATTGCATAGGCAAGGATACCCAGGTAGTCCTTGACTTGCGGCCACAGTGGAGCTCCACATTTATGTTGTTGAGTGAGAGACGTTTGTTAAGTGGGTTTTACCCTGGTTTTTTTACCTTCCTTGCCACCGTGGTAAAGTGAATCCCTGAAGCGGTTAAGTTAGTCATCCAGTGGTGAAGCGAATCTGGCTTTCCCCGCTGACTTTGCTTGTCGGAAGGTCACCAAAGGGGATCAGGTGACCCCAGGACATTGTGACCGTCATAAATGCAAACGGGTCGCCGAGCGTCTGAATTTCAACTCCGTGACCAAACATTGTAATTCTGAAAAATGATCATAAGTCACTTTGTTCAGTGCCATTGTAACTTTGAACAGTCACTAAATGAACTCTTGTAAGTCGAGGACTTACCCATTTAGGAGCAGCAGTGCCATTTAGGGTTCCAGGATCTGCTGGCCAGGAGCCTGATTAATCTTCCATAAAATAGCCAAATGACACCTCCCCTCCCATAACCGTTTTCCCCCCACATATATTTATTGTTTTCATAAGAATAAAATACAAAACAGTAAAGCAAAACAAAAACATGCATTCAATCCTAACAACTACAAAAAAAATAGTGTATAAAAAGGAAAAAAACGTAGTTACCATTTAACATTAACTATTATTCAGCCTATAGAGTCAACCCTGGCTGGGTGCTGAAAGAAAGTCCACCAATGGTTTCCAATCTCTTAGAAAGTTATCTAGTCCGTTATCTCTAATCAAAGCTGTTGATTTCGCCATCCATGCTACTCCAGTCACTCCTTTTCTTTCCAGCGTTTAGCAAGTACAATCCTTGCCGCCGTCACCATGGGAAGGACTAGCATCCCAGATTGTTTTTCAGTTGCCTTGGCCATCCCACCTAAAAGAAAAGCTTCGGGCTTCGTTAATCTTTGCATCTTAAATATATATAGATATATATATTGCATTGTCATTGTTACGTTTATCCAATATGTTTTCACGTATTTGCAAAACACCACATAACATTTTAAAGGATTCTCTGTGGACCAGTGGTCGTCAACCTTTGGAACCTCAGGGACCCCTAAATTCAGAATTTTAAATCTCACAGACCACTAATATGAGCTTTTTTAAAAAAAGATACATACCTTTGTAAAATAATGATCAGAGAACTTACATTTTATTAATATAAAAGGCACCTATTTAGTATATTTTTTTAAAAAAAGCTTATTTAATTATAACAAAATCATGAATGCTTATTTAATCATAAAATCTTTAACTGTTGTTTAATGTAACAAAATTATTAAAGAGTTTAATTATTACAAATTAATTGAAGTTTCTTTAAGTATTACTCATTTTAGTGTAATATTTCTTCCTCCTTGAGAGAAAGAATGAGAGATAGAGACAGAGACAGACAAAGAGAGACAGAGACAAGACACACACAGAGAATGAGACAGACAGACACACACAGAGAGAAAATGACAGAGAGAGAGAGAGGCAGAGGAAGAGAGAAAGAGCAAGAATGAGAGAGGGACAGAATGAGAGAGCAAGAATGAGAGAGGGACAGAATGAGAGAGAGAGAGAGATAGACACACACATGAATGAGACTATACGAAAGAATTCAAATAATCTCTAGATTTACCTGCGAACCACCAAAATTTTCTTGCGGCCCACTGGTGGACCCCGGCCCACAGGTTGGCGACAGTTGCTCTGGACAAATGCGATCAAGTCTTTCACAAACGTATTATTTGGCTTTCTATAGGAAACCTGCAAGCTCCTTTAGGTTACGACAAATTCAGTTACTCCTGGCGCAGCAAGAAAGGGACGAAGTTCCACCAATCCATCGGTAAACACTATTCATCAGGTTATGGCCAGGGGGACGTGCTTGGTTTTTATATCAGCCTTCCTGAAGACACGGAAACGGCTAAATCCCTGCCAGATACTTACAAAGATAAGGTGGGTCTTCTAACTAAGCCTCATTTTAATAGAGCCAGCTAGGTATTTCCATTGGATGCCCATAAGAGCTTCTCTGAAGTTTCTCACTGAAATTCTAGAATAAACTGGGAAAACTAATGGAGCAGCATGTCCTAGTATTGCAAGTATTCTTTATATATATAAAAAACTTGGCCTAGGTACTTTAAATATGCGTAACTTAGATAGTCTATGTACCTGGGCAGCTAACTTTTTATTTCATTTATATCTCACCTTTATTATTTTTATAAACAGCTCAAGGTGGTGAACGTATCTAAAATCCCTTCCTCCTAGTGTCACCACAACAACAATCCTGAACTGACTTGAGTTGCGAAGAGGGTGCCTGCTCCAAGGTCACCCAGTCAGTATCATGCCTAAGACAAGACTAGAACTCACAGTCTCCCAGTTTCTAGTCTTCATCATTAGATCAAGCTTGCTCTGAAATAGGTGGGCTTCTTCCTGCCTGGTGCAAGAATCAAAACTAAGTCATCCCTGACAAGTAATCTTCTTGGATCCTTAGCTCTTTCTCCAGTCTGAAAGAAAAATTAGAGTATTTTATACTTCTCATCAACCTAGGAAAGAGCTGATCTATCTCGATCAGAAGACTGCATTGGCAATAAGCAACAAGCAGGAATGAAAACAAGGGCTGCTAATTTTGCTGTTTCATTAAAATGTATTTCCATCTTGACTTTTCAAGATGCAGATCTTTGCAACGTACCTTAAAGCGCAGTTCATATTTGCAGCCCTTGCTTATTCGATAGTTGCCCACGGGCTTTTCTCTTGCCTGCCACAATCCGTGAACGTTTCTACTCTTGCTGAAGGTGGTGACTTCTGTTGAAGAAAAGCAAGGAACAAGTCCTGGCCGAATTGTTGAATTAAGCAGTCCAAGTCACATTTGTGTCAGTAATCAGCACTTGCATTTCTCTCTCTTCGTTGTTTTACAAATGGATTTCTGGCTTTGATGTCTCTTCTCCCACGTGTCCTCCTTAGGCTTTGATCAAGTTCAAAAGCTACTTGTACTTTGAAGAGAAGGACTTTGTGGACAAAGCTGAGAAAAGTTTAAAGCAAGCTCTGGGAAGCCAAGTAAGTTGGTCTTTTGAAGCAGAAATTAGGGTTGCTGAAGAGAATTGCATGGATGTCGTAGAATTGGAAGAGGTCTTTTATATCTTTGAATCTAATATCCTCCCTCACCAAAAAGGAAGGGAGGGAGGGGGAGAGAGAGAGAGAGAAGAAAGAAAGGGAGG
>JANHFO010009866.1:0-20853 GCA_032468095.1 Pareas carinatus | reverse complement strand
TCTCTTTCTCTGTCTTTGTCTCTCACTCTCTCTCAAGCAGGAACAAATATCACGTTAAAATGTGTAATACTTAAATAAGCATCAATTGTTTTGTAATAATTAAACTAATTTTAATAATTTTGCTACAATTAAACAGCCTCTAAAGATTTTGTTATGATTAAATAATTTATGATTTTGTTATAATTAAATAAGTTTTTTTAATTTTGTTATTAAATAGGTGCCTTTTATAATATTAAGTGGAAGTTCTCTGATCATTATATTCCAAATGTATATCTTTAAAAAATCATATTAGCGGTCTGTGGGATTTAAAATTATGAATTTAGTGGTCCCTGAGGTACAAAACGTTTGCGACCACTGGTACAAATGACAAACTATAAAACTACAAGAGAGCATTTCACTGACCTATCACTTTGGCGTTATATGTACACTGAGAGCCTATGCACTGGAGGCAAATTCCTTGTGTGTCCAATCACACTTGGCCAATAGAGCTATTCTATTCTATTCTGTTCTGTTCTGTTCCGTTCTATTCTCACTTATTAAATTGGACAAGGATCATTACCTTTTCTGCAGCAACAGTTATAAAAGATACCTGCAGCAAGGGTTGCAAGGAATGGGGACAATGAGGCAAAATGAGTGGTGCACTGCCATGTATGTTCTCCAAGTGAGGATTGTGTCTATCTTCTTTTTTGGTTTTAAAACTTTTGTTTACTTTCTGCTTCTCAGTGACAACGGCCCCACTGCTGGTACGATCAGACTGACATAGAAAAGGATCTACCACCCCCGCACTAGTTCCTAGAGACTTTTATTTTGTTTCCTAATTATAGAGTCATGCTGACAGACTTATGAGAATTATTTTATCGGTAAAACCTTATAGAGAAGGTTGCTAACTGATTCTGTTTTGTTTAAGTTTATTGGTCCATACTGGTTCTACATAAACACCAGCTTAGCAGGCAAATACTATTAATTAGTCTTTGCGACCTTATTATGTTACTATTACTATGCATTATTTATACATAAAAAAATCTAAAAAGTATGCTGTGACCATTAATTTATATTATCCTTTGACATTCACTTCTAGGAACATTTGTTGGATGCAGCTGTATGTAGTAAACTGCTCCTAGAAAGATTTATTTAAGTTTACTGTCCTATCCATGAAATTGCATCTTGATGGATAGTACTTACTCATTTATACAGCTCTTTTTAAGTGCAAAGTACTTTACAATCCTTATCTTGTTTGCCCTTGGAATCACCCCTAAGATCTCATTATGAATATGGAGGCTGAAAGAATGTGATTTGCTTAAGATTACCTACACCTTCATCTTTTTGCTGATATTAAAACCCATGTCCATCCATGTTCTTTAATTCAATTAGCTTCTGTAATCCTCACTATTTGGATATGTTTTTGAATAAGTCATGTCACATGTACTTACAGCCCATAGGATGCATTTTGTACTACTGATTTTCAAAATCTTTAGTCTGGAAATAGTTGAAGTTTTTCACCAGGATGTGCAAAAAGGTTTATACCCCCCTCTTCTTGCTGAAGCTAAAGCGAGCATTTGCTTTATGATAGAGATGTAAAATATATAATTGGGAACAGAGCTTTGTAAGTTTGAATTGATATAGGGTAAATTAGAACAATTTGCATGCATGCATGCATGCATGTATGTATGTATGTATGTATGTATGTATGTATGTATGTATGTATGTATGTATTAAATACATTATGACCAGCCACAGCAATACCAGTAGCACTTAGACTTATATACTACCTCACTTTGGGCAGTTTACAATGTAAGCATTACTTGCATATTGCCCCCAGCAACCTGGGTCATTTTACTGGCCTTGAATGGATGGAAGACTGAGTCAACATTGAGCCCATCAGGATTACACTCAAGGCTGTGGGCAGAGTTTGCCTGAATACCGCAATTTAACTACTGCACCACCAGAGCTCCTTATATAAATGACACTGGGCAGTTAACAATTAAAACAAAATAAGAGTAAAATAAAGTACAGCCAGTGATTAACAAATAACATAAACAGCATAAAATAGCCAAGAATAGTCAAACACAAAACAATAAATATACTGTACCTAGACAGCTCTGCTTCTAATTGACTTCATCAAATAGTAAGTCTTTTCATGCTTCAAACTGATTTAAAAGAAGAAATTTGGAACTTAAGGTAACTAACTAAATAAAAGCAACTGTCTTTTTAGGTTTCTATGTGACCTACTTTAATGAGCTGACTTACTAAAGCAGTAATGTCTTTAGCTATGACTTTTAGCAACTGCACCTTTTTTCTGAATCAGATTTTTCAGAATTATTTTAAAAAGTCATGACTGCTTTAATAAGTAGCAAAGAGATGTCTTTATGTGAGGTTTCATTCAAATCTTTTTTAGAAATGTACTGAGTAAAATGTGGTGCAAGCAATTATAGGTGTTTCTGATAGAAAACACGTTACACCTATGCTTCGTAAGCTACACTGGCTACCAGTTTGTTTGCAGGTCCAGTTCAAGGAGCTGCTTTTGACCTTTAAAGCCCTATAAGGCACGGGAGAGGTTTATTTGATGGACTGACTCTCCCTGATTTGAACTGTCCATCCCACCAAATTCAACAGAGAGTGTTTCTTACACGTTCTGTTGTCTTGGGAAGAATAGCTGATGTTTGTTATGCTGCCCTCATTATGGTATACCCCCAAGTTGAGGCTGGGTCCATCACTTCTGAGCTGTCAGGAGCTCCCTCAAGATTAATATCATCAGATTGGGGAACATTAGGGAATGGAAGATTAGTGAGATGGCTCCATTATTATTAGCCTGTTATTGTTTTTAATTTGTTTTACAGTTCTGAATGCTTTAAATATAATTATTTCAAGTATTTATTGATTGTTTGATCTTTGTTGTATGCCACCCAGATTCACATGTTTGTGAAATGGGCAATTATGTAAAATAGACAGACAGACTTACTGACTTTGAAATCCTACAGAATACAATTAAATTTATACCCAGTGATTTTTTTGTCACCCTTCACTCAGCATGTAGAGGATATGGTGGTTCTTCCATCAGCATATTTTACTTCCTGAGCCAAATCAGAGCATACTTGTTCTGCCTTGGACTTAAACCTTCTGGAAGCTGACCTCTGACCGAATCTTTTTATTTTTTTGCCTCATCTTATTATAAGTTGGCTAGGCTAACCAAAATCCTCCTATGCTTAGAAACCATGAGAACATTCTTTGACTTATAAACTTGAGTAATTTGCTCCCCATACTGTGTGTAGTCAACAAGCCTGGGAAAGGGGGGGGGCTATTTCTGGGTTGCTTTGGCTGTAATTGCTTAAGTTCATCTGTTGCTCTAAGTTTTTCCCCTCCTATTTTTATACAGAACTAGACATTTCCCTTAAATATAGCATGAGGTTTTGAGTTTTGGCATATAGTAGTATTCAGCCATAGTGCCATCATTATAATGATATTGTATTGTATCTCAACTATGTGGAATTAAAACCTAAACATTGATTCCTTACAAACTTTTACAAGGAACAGTGGGATTTTGGGGATCTGATCTTATTCCTGAAATAATTTAACAAAGGGAGTTATAATAAAAATCAAACTTGAGCAAGTAGGATTTGTTCAGATATCTACCTAGCATGAAGCTCCTTGTCACATTTTCGTGCTATCATGCTATGTCCATTATAATTCTTGTTCAAAACATCAGGCATTTTATCTAATAATAAGCAGAAACAGGCTTGCTAGATTTCAAAAAGAATGCATGGAGTGAAGGAAAGCAGACTGTGATGTATTTATGTGAACAAAATAATTGAAGGTGTCTCACAGGGAGAAAAGAAATGAAAGTACTTCCTATTTTTCGAGAAACACTTGTTTCTTTCCTATATTTCATTGATTTGGGACATACTAATTTAGAGTCTAATACTTTCAGATTTCATTTAACTCTTAAATAGAATTTTTACCTTTACAAGTATATGATAGCAATCCTTTTGATATAGAGATTTTTTTCAAACCCTGATTCAAGCCTCTTTTGTAGAGGATGTATTTTATCTGCCAGATAGTCTGCAGCATGCAGCCTTGACTGCTTTCAGAAAACTGAACAGGCTCAGGTCAGATTAGATCATGGATGACATGAATGGATGTTAGGCTAGACCGCAAAGGTAAAAAAAAAACATTCTGCAAGAAGACTATTGCAAACCACTTCCCTAATGTTGCCAAGAAAATGACATGAAAGTATCCAGGAAATACTCAAGTCTTCTGTACCTTATGCACTATATTATCTTCTTGTTTACCTGGTTTTTCTTTCATTTACACAAAATGAAGTGGATTGGGTGGTACCAGCAATGATTTGCTATTGCTAGTTCTTCCTTGACAGTTTGGATGGGAATGGCTTTATGTAAGACATCACTTCTGTTTTTTGTTTGTGATGACATTATCAGGTCCATGATAATTTTGCCATAGTCGCTCTTTTTGCTGAAACTGTAGGCAGCATGTGGGAAGGCAACAGATGCTGTCATACTGTCAGATGGGAAAGACGAGGGAAAAAGTTTCCTATGATTAAATCTCATGTGGTGCAATTAATACACTCTCTCCGTTAAGGTTGTGTCCAAAGCCAAGAACAAAGGCTAGAGGTTGAATTCTTTCCCCTACACTGCCCTATTCTTTTGTTCTTTATCTGTGCAGCTTAATCAGCCATTTCCTCCCTTGATCAAATTTGCACAGTGAAATTTGAGCAAGTTTGTAATTGTGGTTTGAAGGGCAGTTATAATTACCCAGTTCAGATATTTGTTTTAAAGTAATAATTTGATGAAATGAAAAAGCATTTGATCGAGACATGCATATCAAGGGAAAGGGAGTGATTAAGATTCTGTCTTATTTCTGATTCTTCAAAATATTATTTGGAAATTTGAATTCTACCTTTATTATGAGACTGTTATATTTCGTGTAAGTAAAGTTTGCTGCTGGTCAATGTAAAGTCATCCAGTGAACAAAACCCTGATAAAATTAAATAGAAGACTTGAGAGTAATGTGACATTAAATGGCTTATACTGTTTATATCTAATCACCAATTAAAGTGAGTGTGTGTGTGTGTGTGTGTACTCAGTTGCCAAATAAAACTATTCTTCTGACTTGATATAAAACTGAAAAATAAAACAGCCAAAAATCTAATTTGATGTATTGGATACTGAAGTTATAAACACATGTTCACAAAACAGAAAATCTGATTTGAGCTCTGTTCAACAAAACTTAAAACATTTTGAGTGTCCATAAGAAATTATGTGGTATAATTGTTAAGGTGATGAGTCAATCAGGATGGAGGAAAACTCAGGTTAAAGTCTGGCCTCAAGCTGTTGGAAGCTCACTAGATGAGCTGGCCAATCATTTGTTCTTAGCTCAACAATGTTAAATCATTCTTGCTGGGAAAAAATGTGGTTGGAACTGTGAATGCCACCTTAAGTGCTTGGAAGAAAGGAAGGGATTTAATTAATAATATAATAAAGGAATAAAAGGCAGTACTCAAATCAGTCAGAACACCCAAAATGACTCTGCTTGAAGCAGACTAGTTTTTTTCTTTGTTCTTGGCATATATGGGTTTTGTTCCATAGCTGGAACACTGGAAAAGCTTGTTATGAGATCAGAATATTTTTAGATCAAAACATCTGGCACATCCCTCCCTCAGAGACTGAAAGAAAAGAACACCCATTTCTTTTACGAGCTTATACATTGTGTTCATGATCAGAATGAAATAATAACAGGACCCAAAGCAGCCATATGGTTTCTCTGCCCGGCAGATATAATTTATTATTAAATTTACTTTTATTATTATAAAATGATTTACATTATTTTTACTATTTGAGATATTCACATGCTACCACATGCAAAGTTAAAACATCTTTCCTTGGGTTTATAAGTATAGGGGTGCCTCAGCTAAGGGACAACCGGTTAAGCTGTAATTATTTAGCTTTTTTAAAAAAGGCAGCTTTAATTATCTAACTTTTAATGAATTTGCTGTAGAAAAATTAATTCATAAAAAAAATGAAGAGTGAATTAGCACAATCATGCTGAAGAAGATAGCAACAGATTAAGTGTAGCTAGAATGTAGGGAAAACATGTATCTTGAAAGAGGAAGAGGTGAAGGAGGAGGAGCTTGTATCATTTATCATTATCATTATATTAGTAAGAAGAAAGTAGGTCGCTTTGCAAATGGAACAGTGGGGCAGGAGAGGCAGACCATCTAGCCAGATTCATATTCTTAACATCACTGCCAACCTCATTCTTAAATCTGGCACTAGAGTTGGTTGTATCTCTTTTGAGTGTTCTTCCTGTGCGGTACAGACATGCCAATGTTGCTGAAACTCTTGGTCTTTCATTTGTTTTCTTACTTCAATTTTTTTATTCCATCACATCATCTAGGACAGCATTCTGACCTAGTCATCACCAAACTGGAATCAACTTTGCTCTTTGGAAATGATAGGAACTGAAATCCAAAACATATGGAGACTATCAGATTCTGATGGGTGAAGAGGGAATACTATAATCTCTATACCAACATAGTCATTATTGATAAGGCCCAAAGTGATTTAAACGTCAACAGTTTTTGACTTTATAACATTACACTATTTTGTAAAAGGGAATAAAATACTGAGGCTTTTTTTCCATTTCGTACTGTAAATTGTATGCTGTACTTTATGCTATGTAAGGATTTTTTCCCCTGACTCTTCAAAGATTTAAATAATCACTGTAAATGAATGTTGCTCCACATACATCTCTAGTATAAACCTTGTGACTAGAATAATTTCAATAGTAGAAATACTGTCTGTGTGTATGTTTTGTGTATGTTTACATGCGTGTGCATCTATCTTGCTAAAAAATAGCATGTAACATAGAGTCTGTTCTCCATTCTGAAGTTAATGTGAAGTTAGTTCTTACAACCAGAATTTATGTTGTTAAGCAAGGCAGTTATTATGTGAAACACACCCAATTTTATTTATGATTTTTTTTTGCCAAGTTTGTTAAGCAAATAGCTGCAGTTGTTTAGTGAATCATGCAACTATCAATCAAATACAGCTTTCCCTATTAACTTTGCTTCTCAAAAGCTGGCTGGGATGGATACAAATGACAATTACACAATCCTGGGATGCTGCAACTATTATAAATACATGTCGGTTGTGAAATGTTCAAATTTTAATTGTGTAACTGTGGGGATGAACACTGGCTGTAAGTCATTTTTTTCAGTTGTAACTTCAAATAGTCACTTAACAAGTAAGTGTGTAAGACAATCACTATCTGTAGAGAAAATTTAACTGTTCCATAATGCAATCAAACATTCTAGAATAGAGGTGAGCAGTTATATTTCACTGTAGCTAATCCATATTTAGGAATGTGGTAGAAATGTCCAAATTTCTTATTGTTCATTCTTTGTCTTTTATGTTATTGTAATGTAACATAGCTTAGAGCTTCTAAGAAAACATAGTTTAGAGTTTCCAAGTATATAATACCAAAGGAGTCAGTTTTTAGAAAAATGATTATCTGAGAAAACCAACTAACCATTATAAAAACTAAATGAATTTCTGTGATTTGATTGACAATAATAAAAAAGCTTGTTGTACAATAGAGATTAATATTTAAGTAAATAAGATGCTGAAAACATTGTTTATATATGTACTGAAATATTGCAGAGGATTACAGAAAATAAATCTAGATTTTTTTCCCCAAAGGCTAACTGTTTTAGATTTTAAGTCTAGACAGTCAAATAGATGTAATTTTCGGGCATTATGTTAAAATAAAAAACATAATGGTTGTAAGAATGGAATCAGAACAGTACAGTATTTTGGCAAATACCTAATTCCAATTCCTTGATTGCCAAGAAGAAATAAATGGAGGAAAGGCTCACTTGAAAGAATGATACGGTAATTTCTTCCTGTTTTCCCAAATTCTTTCTAGTCTAAATTCTTCTTGAGTGGTTTTCCTTGTCTACTTCTAAGACCAATTGAGGCCCCTAGTGGTTTCTCCGGGACAATGCTGTATCATTCCTTTATGTAGTTCTCTTATATACCAAGATTTGTTCTAGGCATTAGCGGCAAATAAAAGTTCCTATGCTGTATTCTAAGTTCTCTTAAAGAGAAAAAGATCTACAAACAGAATGGATCCAATGAACGTAATCACTAACCAGTACTCATGCTTTTAAGGGAGAGATTGTATTAATTTCTCTCTCTCTCTCTCGTACTGTTAGCTCTAAAACTATTTAATACAGCTTGATCAACAACATTGAAAATTACAGTTTGTGGGTCTTATACTTTGGTCTTTTCAACAAAGGTATAATTCCATGGTACCTGATACATATACATATTAATATATTATCCAGCATAGCTGTTTAAAATATACATGGAAGCGAAGTGTAGCTATTTATCATACATGGGTTTTACGTACTAATCCAGATCAGAAACACATCTAAAAGTTGGTCTCATTGTCTAGCTTTTCTTCAAACTTCTGTGGAATGAATTGGGGTGGGGGTAAGGGTGGAGATGGAAGAAGGAGTGCAAATTATTAAATCGTTTTCTTAAAACTAAAGCTACATTTTACTTAACTGTAAAAACATTAGATGTGACAAAAGAATTTATGACAGCTGGATTAGATAAGTGGGATTGACACAAAGTAACATTTATTTATTCCCATATTGTCTTTGAAACCACCACACACTTTTTGTGACTTTTTTATTTATAACGTTTATGGATAATTACATTGAGTTTACCAATCCATATGCCATCTAATTGTGATCAGGTGTAGTTTTCCTAGTTAATGTAGGCATCTTGTTCAATGCACTGAACCACAAAGACTGAATATGTCATGAATAATATGCTACCACATTTGTATATAATTTGTGTAATTTACCCAGTAAAATTTGTTAATTTCAGGCCAAGTCATTCAGTATCTTCTGGTTTTGATTTTAATGGAAAACTAATAATCTGCTTTTGGCTTGTGATTCAGTAACATTTTGATTGTATAAAATGGAACAGGGAAACACTGTTATTATTTGTGGAATACCATTGTAGGATTTTAAGAAGCATTCTACTGAATTCTATGATGCCTCCTGAATTCTATGATGACCGATCAAATGCCTAGGGAAAGTCTATAATAATTCATAAAGAACATTATATTCATGTTTGCCAGCAACTGTCATTGAAAAACATATCATCTCAAGTACTGAAAGTATGATATTCAGCTATCATGACCAATAGAAATGAATTATTTTAATTTTCATGAATTTGATTGTTCTCTTTTTTAAATGGTTGAAGTCGATTTTATCAGTACATTTATTCAGAATAAATTTTTAGCCATATTCCATTAGTACTTGCAACCTATTTCCACTGCATCCCAATTTATACAATGATAATAATTTCATTATTTTACCTTAAGGCTGATTTAATTGAGCTGGAGGTTTTCCAATTCCTGTTGGTTTTACTTAGTTCATTCTTGTCCATTTAAAGCCCAATCATTTTGGTCTTATTTGTTCTAAAACTTCACAATGCCTAAAGATTTAAATCTTTTGTCTACATCACCATCTTTTCCATGTTGTCTGTTACTTAGCCCAATCAGTATAAAAATGGGCTTATATCTTCTTGGTAATATAAAAGTGTCTTGCAGGATTCTTACAATAAAGTGATGGTAGATCTCATGAAGTAAAAAGCTAGGAAAGCAATATGTTAAAAGTTAAACTTTATATTAATGTAGTATGTCAAGGAAAAAATCACTAGAGAGCTTTAATGTGACAAATATATAATTATTGGCTAGTTTGTACCGTTTGGTCTAGTGGTTTAGACACTGGGGTAGAAAGCAGGAGACTATGATCTTTAGTCATTAAAACTAGCTGGGGGACTTTAGGCCAGTCATTCTCTTTCCGCCTAAGTCACCCGATAGGGTTACTTGTTGTGGGGAAAATAGGAAGATGTGTTGGATATATTTTCTGCTGTGAGTTATTTGTAAAAACAATAAAGACTGGATATCTATAAATAAATACACCAATTCAAATTCTAGTGCTAAAAACTGGCAGTATAACTTTTCCATTTCATATAAGTTCTTATCATAACTTTCACATTATATATTTCTTGAAGTACTGTTGCATAGTATCTACAGAATACAGATGTATACAGACTTATTTATAGTCTTCCTTTCCTTCCCTGTAGTTCTTACTGCCAACAATCTACAGTGTGTTCACCACTTTCTGAAAGACATTTCTAGACTATTCAAGAGCTTCATCAGATTTTGTATTTTTGTATTTTTGTGAAATTAAAGGAGTGAGGATTTTTATAGAATTCATTTACTGAAATGAATGTGATGTCAAGGTTATGCTCTTTAGTTAAAAAATCCCTGAAGACCTCACTCCATTCCTAAGAGGTCTGTAAGGTGGGTATTCATAAGTGCATCAGCGTGCTTACCATCCCTGTCCTACTGTTCCCATTTGTTCATGCTCATTTGTTATGCATATGCTTATACCTGTTTACACCTATATGTTTATATAGCATGCTTTTACTTATACTTGTTTTTCTCATATATGCTTGATTAAAAATATTAAATATTAAGATAGGATTGCTCTTCTGCTGAGGAAAGAGCAGTCTCATTCATTAGAATCTCATTATATACATTAAAAAATATGAAAGTTGGATATCAGGTTGAGACAATCAAGTCCTAAGAGAAGAGAATGGAGAAAGAAAAAACCACTAGGCCAAAATACAGTTCCTACTTCTACTAATCAAGATTAGAAAAATTGGAATATAATGTACTGTGAAATGTCCTGCTAGATCCTTGTCTTTTTCTGTTATCTAGATAAAATGGCAAGATTTCTATAATTTTGTTTAGCATGTGGGATGATATAAATATTTGATGTTAAAAACACAAAACTGAATAGCGATAGAAAGCTAATCATTTGGTTTTGCTTTCCAACCAAAACCATGAAAAGTGAAATGCACCACTTTGAGTACAATTTATGAAGTTAGTAATGCATAAAAAACAGCTTTAGGAACAAATTTAGAGGAAATCCTTGCTGTCTTGCTAATAAAGTTCTTTTTTTTATCTTAACAGAAGAAACATATATAATTTTACCAGTGTCCTGAAATATCAGTCCAAACATTATAAACATCATTTGATCAGTATTGAATAAACCACTATATTGGCTGTAAAATTACTAATATTCTTTCAGAAAATCACAAACCTGAAGATTCTAAAACTTGCTCTTTGCTACATTTAGTAGATAAAAAAATCACTGGATTTTTTCCAAATCCAGAACCAAATTTGGAATTAATCTGAATCAATAAATTGATGGATCAGAGGTCTATTAAGGGATGCTAATATTAAAGACTCAATGTTACCTCTAGGATGGGAAGAACTTGCTTTCAAAAGTTCTTATAGTGAATAGTTTTATTAGGTTTCTAATACTAATATGGTGACGTAGTGATCAAAATGCAGTACTGCAGGCTAATTCTGCTGACTGCCAACTGCCAGCAGTTCGGTAGTTTGGTTCTCACTGGCTCAAGGTTGACTCAGCCTTCCATTCTTCCAAGATCGATAAAATGAGGACCCAGATTGTTGGGGGTGATATGCTGATTCTGTTACAGCCCACTTAGAGAGGGCTGTAAAGCACTGTGAAGTGTTATACTTGTATAAGTCTAAGTGCTATTGCTATTCTTCATTCAATCCCTTGGGAACAAAATGTTATAACAGAGTTTTTCGGTATGTTCATTGTTTTGTTGTCATTATTTCTCTTTAAAACAAACAACCTCAGGTGGATGTTTAATGTTTCTATCCCATGATTGCTTCTGTCCTACAAACATTTATTGGTTTTTTGCTTGTTTGTTCATCTATCTCAAAATAAGTGATTCCAGGTGGTGTACAATAATGTATCCATTCTATATCATTTTCATACAAATAGCAAAAACAAACAAAAATCATTCATAAGTAATCATTTTACAAAGAATTGCAGTACATTCAAAATGTACCATCTACTCACCATCCGAACATAGCATAGTTGTGTCCTATACAAAATCTTCTGATTAAGTAAGTGGATTATTGCTGCTTGTCTGTGGTCTGTTTGTACAGTGCTGTATAGATATTTACAAGAACGGGCTCAGTTTACATTTATGCTGTTCACAAGGATGCCAGGAGGTGGAGCTAGTTGATGTATGTAACATCAAATGCATGGCTATTTTATATGTTCAGGTGGTGGGAAAATGTGAAGAACTTTCAACAGAATTTCTTTCTATTTAGGTATAGATGGGGAATATGTTTTAATTGGCACATTCTAAAATGTGATATAGAATCAGTTTGGTCTAGGGGTTAGGACATTAGTTTAGAAGCAGGAGATTCTAGATTCCAGATCTACTTAAAGCATAGAACCCAGTGGTTTTTTTCTGTCCTAGAAAGAAGGCAGAGAGGACAAAAAATGATACATGTAGGTATCAAGACTGATTTTAAGGCACGAAAATTGAGATGAAATGAAAGAAATTAACTGTAATACAGATGAGGCTTTTCTATGAATTTTGCACATACACTGTATTAATTACTGTCAGGATGACACTTTGAATTTACAATGTTTCCTACTGTGCTTGTTGGTAGAACTGCAATTAATAAAGAAAAATATTAAATGTTTATAATCAGAGTGCTCATTTTAAAACCACTAATGGCTAAATATAATCTAATAAATAAAATAATAAAATAAAATAAAATATCTCTGTTTCTGAATATGACTGTCTGTTCTTTATTACTTTATTACTTTATTACTATTCCTAGTAATAACCTGGTTTGGAGTGATATTTTTTTATTTGAGGAAACCAAGATTTTAGCATCTGGAACAAATTTAATGTTGGAATTTAAGGAGTGCATCTTAATTCTTTTCTACATACTAGTTATGTACTAAATATTTGTGGTATTAGTTATATTATAAATTTTAATTTGAACATGTGTACATAATTAATACTTTGTATGTTACTCAATAGTTCGATTCAAAATGATATGTTGAACTTTTTTTTTACGAATGGGAATGAACTGGTATTGTGTAGTAAAAGAAATAAGAACATAAGGGACCCCACCCTAAAATATTTTTAAGGTTTTTACTAGGTTTTTGCTTTCCTTCCCTATTCTTGAATCTGGGTAAGAAAAGAAATTTGTTCCCCTTCAAAGCCTCATCCAGGACAGATTCCTCAGATGTTTTCAGTGAAGATGATGCAGACCAGGTGTACTTAACACATGAATCATATCATCACTAACCCAATGCTAATTTAAACTGAATTTCCCTGCCCCCATCTGGACTGCTATTATGTTCAGTACTCTACAAAATAGGTAGATCAAACTAGAGAATTGTATTACCTAAATAAATGATGGCCAACAACACAGATATAAGAAGGATAAACAGGGTGAGAAATATGGTGACATGCAATTACAGCATCTCTTCTTTTGCCTATTCAATTGAGCTAAACCTATCATACTCTAGAGAATAGCAACATCCATGGAGTAGGGTGGGGTTGTGGGAGGTCAAAGGGAAGGGGTGATTGATGACAGTGGTACCTTAGTTCTAGGTTGCATGATTAGTTTCCATCCATTGCTTCTTGTCCTGCATTTAGGGGCTTTGGAAAATAAATTGAGCCCCTCTTCTTTGTGGCAACCCCTTAGATATTGGGATACTGTTATCATGTCATCCCTAGTCTTTCTTTTCATTAAGCTAGGCACATTCAATTCCTGTAGCTGTTCTTCATATGTTTTATTCTCCAGTTCGCTAATCATCTAGCAGCAACATCCTGCAGACATCTATGCTCTGTATTTCAGCTTAAATCTAAACAAATCTCATATGGAGCATCAATGTACCAAGATTGCTTCAAGATAATTAGGAACTGAAGGACAAATTGGACAGACCACTTACTTGAATCTCCTGCCCTCCTTCCAAGACAGAAAGAAAGCAGCATCAGCAAAGTAATATACTGTATGTGGAAAGTTTTTGGCATGTGACTTTACCTAAAAAACAAATGAAACTGAGTAGGAAAGTGAGATTAAGGAAAGTGTAAATTAGTAACTCCAACAGGGAAAGTTTGTAAATAAATAGATAGAGGAAGAGAGAGAAAGAAAAATGAGGAAGTTGAAGAGGGAGATGTAGAGGGATAAGAGGAAGGGGAAATGGAAAGAGGAGAGAAAGTGAATATGGCAGAGTAGAATGAAGGAAGAGGCTGTGGACAGGATTGAGATATAAAGATGAAAAGAAGAAAAGAGAAAGAAAAGGAAAGAGAAGAGAAGAGAAGAGAAGAGAAGAAAGAAGGAAAACAAAGAGACGAAAGGGAAAGATGGAACGGGGGAAGATAGGAGAGAAGGTAAAGGGGAAGGATAAACACAACCTCAGAATAAACCAGATAGCTTACATGAGAAGAGAAGAGAAAAGATCTTACTTGACCAGGGGAAAGATAATAGGACAAAGAAAGAAGAAGAAACCCAGCAACAGAAGGAAAAGTATTGGATAATGTGATGCAAATATGTCATGAATATTGAGATACTCTCTGTTTTCTTGCAAGGTCATTACAATGTATAAAGTATATACAATTTATAAACTGAAGTCTCGTAAGGTTACCGAAACATCACTAATATTACGCAAATATATGACAAAGACAAGAAACACCCCAAGTTGGGACTAAGCTATGAATTGTGATGTAAAGGTAACTTGAAATTCCAGTTATTAAGGAAATATCAACTTCTCTTATCTGATAACTGAAAGGAGTTATATTATATCTCCTTCCTTTTCCGAGGTGACTAACACTGGAACTGACATTGGTCTATGAAACAGTTAATTAATCAATACTAACCAACAATGCAAAACAAACTATGGTTTCGTAAGGCCTCATATTATGCGACAATTAAAAAGAAAAAAGGAGGACTCAAATGTGTGCGGTCCTATAGAAAGATCGATGATTAATGGGCTTGAAACCATAGTTCTAAAATTATGAACAATATGTATTGAATAAACAATGTAAATACGATGATAGAAACAATACGGAATGGAAGCAGAAAGAAAAGGAATGAAAGAAAGCAACTTTCAACAACTTGACAAAAAGGAAAAAAGAAAGAAAGAAAAGAAGGCAACAACTGTATAAATGTCTGCAATGTGAAAGTTGAACAACAGTTTAAATGTCCGTAATGTAAATGTTGTTTTTAAAGCTGTAAGTAATAAAGTTTGTTTTTAATTAAAAAAGAAAGAAACTGATCTGAAAAATAGACACAAATATTAGACACTTGTGAATGACTCTTTCTTGGACAAAGTATTTAAGAAAATAACATTGCCAATCAACTCTAGACTTTCAAGAATTAGGTTTATTTCTACAGAACAGTTTATTCACAATTTTAGGCTTGCTTTGTGGAAAAATTACTTTGTGTTTCTCCTCTGTGTAAAGTACAGAGAAGGGAATGTGATCCTGTGGGATTTTTTAACCCTTTCACCAGTTTTCATCACCACAACTATGATACTTATATGAACTTTGTGCACTCTATTTTAATACTTAGCTCGTCATTTCCAGAAGCTGTTTTTGGAGATTACTGGATTATGATGTTACTGCGATTCCTCAAGTACACTAAAATGATTTTATTCAGCCTTTTGTTCCAAAAGACTGAATGCAGCCACCTTTGCTTCTATCTTGAATATTTTTCTGTGTATTTTTTGGAAGGGAGAGTCTTTTAATATTGATAATGAGTTAGCTTTTTGTTTTATTATTATAGCTTTTTTGCTGATAATGTATGCCACCCATAAGGTATGTAGATACCACCATAGAGACATTGGCAAATGACACACTAGTTGAACTTTTTTCTTCCAAATCTAACTTAAATCAAGCTGTGGATATCTTCATTTAGTGCCTGAACACAGTAATGAATGAGATGAGAGCTGATTAATTGGGGTTCAGTCTAGGTAAGGTAGATACACTGTTACTGAGAACAACATCTGCTCTGCTGAGTGATATCTAATTTTTTTTAGTTGAAATTTTGTTCCCATTGAAGATTCAGTTTAATGCTGCGGATCGGTCTCTGGTTTTGAAGGCACAGGTGATCTCAGTGGACAGCAACATATTTTACTGAATGCATTTTAGCAGATATGGGCTTGTATCCGTGCTCTAGTAACCTAAGTACGATGTGTTGCATTTAAATCAATATTTGAAAATGTTTTGGAAAGGTGAATTTGTTAAAAACGGGCTGCCAGATTATTAGCTATGACTGGTTGATATGATTATAAGATGCCAAATAACAATGAGACCCAAAATTGAGGTTTCACAAGAGGCATAGTTGTATCAGAATGATTCATGATGCTGAATAGCAAGCAGTCAAGCTGGAAAACATTTCAGACTGTATAAAGTTTGGAAAGACTGTTAGAAAAAGAATAGCTGCACAACTTTTCCCCCATTACATGTGTTAACCTTCTGAGTTAAATGAGATTTGCATGCAATATACTATAGTCATTGACCTTCAGAAATAGTAAAGAAGACTCCCCTTAAAGGACAAGAAATTTCAGAATGAATCGTTAATTGAAGTGAACAGTTGAAATGTGTTACATATAATATAACATTATCAATTGTGTAGAGAGATAGTGGTTTTTGCATCACTAGAAATGTTCACGTAAATTTAATTTGGATTAGATGGTCGAAGTGCAACCGCCCTGCTGATTCTTTGATTCCCTCATAAAAATCCTTTGGTATATTTTTGCATCATCGATAAGACCAAAACCAGCAAAGGCCTTAATGCAGCAGAGCTGCCTGCAGATCTTTAGCAGCTCAGGGCTGCCAGATTTATAATCCTAAAATATAAGAAGACAGGACACTTTAGATGTTCTGTTTCCTCCCTTAGCCATAGGATTGCTGTCCTAAAAGTACAAAGTGCAGCTATAGTAATGAAAAGCAGAGCCAGAGACCAAGCTGAGCCAGGGATGAAAATGTCCAGTTTTAAAATTCCTCCCTTTTGCAAAAGTGAATTATGAGACGAGTTAAATATTTTTCAGCAATTGGTACTTCATGCTGTGTGGATCTAGACAAATTAGGGGGTGAAGATGTCACCTTCTTTCCATGATGGACTTGTCAAAAGCAAAAAATATATACCTTTGAGAAGCAGAGGCCAGGATATTATTGGAAGCTCTGTAAGAAAGTTTGAATTATATCTTTTTTTTTATTTGAACAAACAACAACGTACTTTGTGTTGTTCTGTGGTTGGTTTAAATATAAAAAATAAATCTTGTTCTTGGTTGGTTTAAATATAAAGAATTTTGATTCAGTGAGTATATTTTTTCGCACTGTTATCTATGTCTGGTTCCTAGTAGCTTGGTGTGAGTCTTGTATAGTAACCACCAGAGCTGCTGTATTCAAAGATTTTATCATAAATACAAATATTATTACTTAAATACTGTTTTGTTAAGGAAGAAAAACTTTAGTGGTTTTTGTGTTTAGTCACCAAGGGAACTGATTTGACCTTCCAATCCAAACAAAGCAAATTGAAGGTATTATCCACACAATTAACATATTTAGTGTATTAGATGGCAGCAAATTGCAGTGCTTACTGTTTACATAAAATAGAGATCACTCTATCACCTATTAGGAAAAATTAACTTAATCTTCTCTTAAAGAATACAATTTCAGAAGGTATAAATTAGATAAAATAACCCACTCTTTAAGAAGTAAGGTAGTTAACATTTTAATGCATGTCTCAAGCTTTCTTCTATCTTGTTTCGATCTTTTCCCTCTATTCCCTATTTAATTTTTTCAACATAAATAATTAACAACTTATACATTTGTTCTACATTTTAGATGCACAATCCAGTGGAAGAGCCAGTATGTCCTTGCAAATATCCCCACAGCAAAGTAGCAAGAGCATTAGAAACTGCTTTATATGGTGTTGAGTGGGCTCATAAAATGAAGCTTGAGCTCTGGAAAGGCCACCTGTCCATGTTATGGCCACATAGAGCTGGATCATCAGACATTGTTGAGAAAGTTCAAAGTACCTTTGATTTATGGAGTCATGCACAGTTGTTGCAGCCTGAGGCTGTTGGAATCCAGCAAACTACCCCAAAAAGCTAAAATAAATTGCTTTGTGTGTCCCAGAAGAGCTTTGTACCAGTCATCATAAAGCAAGTATGTCTCCTTTTATACTCTTTTGGGTGCAGGAGCTACTATCTACTATAGCTACTATCTACTTTAACTTTGTTGCTCATACTGCTCATTAGAAGATGGTAGTGGTAGTTTGACTTCATGCATTTCTGGATGTAAGAGATCATCTAGATTAATTTCATGGCTGGTTTACTGACTATTGACTATTAGTTTATAATACCCTTTTTTATATCCAAGTATAAAATTAATTCTAGGTGAAATTCTGCCACTCACTTGGCAGTGCAGAACTATTACAGATATACCAGAAGAGTCATTTATACTACTGTGCTAATCATGCCATAGTAAGACATGTTGAGATATTCTGAAGGTAAACAGATTGACAGTTTTTCTCTTTTTTTGAGCAGAACTTCAAAGCTAGCAGACAGACCTGGATTATTGGAATATATCTGCCAGGGAAAAACAGGGGCAGATGAATTTATTGGTCTCTTAAAAGCAAGAAAGAAGATGCATGCCAAGTTCTCTATATATCACTTAGGATATCTATACTTAAGACAAATTCCTTGTGTGTCCTGACACACATGGCAAAGATAAATTTTGATTCTGATTCTGATTTAGACTCTATTCTTAACTGCTTTGTATGAGTAAATTAATTAACACCTGCCCTAGTAAGAAATTATGCTTGATCCTCCTTGTTCTCTGTTTTGCAAAGAGAGGTTTTTAATTTTTTTTGAGAACATTCCACTTTCAGCAGCCTTAGGAAACAGATGGAGGTGCGCTCCAGAGAGATTGTCTATCTGAATCAGAGAGACTAATTATCTGTGGTATGCTTCAGGAATGCCAGCCTGCCAATAAAGACTGAAAGCAGCAAAGACAGGCTTTGTGTTCTCCACTAGAGTGTGATCTATTAGACCAGTTGTGACAGCGTTTGGTCTTCCCTGCTGTGCACAGACTGAGTCCATATAGAGGGATAATTAAACTTTGAATCAGTAAATAGATATGAGAAGTCATCACTTTGAAGACAAGAAGATCACAAGAACCATAATCTGTTATGTGGTTAGCTTCACTTAAAGCTCAGTTGGTTAGCTCTTCAGCTCTAGATGCTACTATTCCTTTTCAATATTTCCCCCCCACATTTTGCAACAATTTTCTGATGGGCAGAGAATAGGTTAGAGAGGGTAAGAAATTATTTCATTTTCCATAAATCTATTTATCAACTGTGTATGCAAGGCAATAATAACATTTACTTTGATTCCACAGATAGATTAGGTTTACATATCTGAAATGTGAAGCATCTGAATCCAATTCCTTGCAGTCTGCCAGACATGTCACATTTAAAATAATTATTTATGTTAAAAGATAGAATAGCCACCTGCTTTTTAAATACATTTTTTGCACTTAATATATCTTATAATAACATGAAAGAACTTAAAGTTTATTTTTATAACAGTATATTCCTCTCTCACCCACCCTCCCTTACCACCCCCATCTGCCTTCATAGTGATAAAAGCTAAAACAGGACAAAATAAAAACTTAGCAGGGAATAAATAGGAAACTCAATGGCAGCCAGAAACCATTAATATGACTATTAATATGACTCTTTCCCACTCTTTCCTCATGTAAAATTTCAATTGTCGTATCTGGATTTAGTAGTGTTTACCCAGCTAATCTTTCTATCAGCCAGCTAACATCTCTATTCCATTCTAAAACATGGCAATGTTTCCCTATTTCTAAGAATTATAGAACAGTGGGAAAAATATAGATTCTGCTGTTGTGCTTATATTTGAGTCCCTTTAAAATCTTCCTAAAAATTAAACATTGTCCATACTTGCTCAACAAGTCTCAGAACTGATAGCAGACATTTCAAAGCCAGGATTAAAAATGCTTAAAGACAGTCTTTCTCTCCCCCACAAAAATCTATGACAGATTTTTCTCATCTCTTTCTCCTCCTTCCCTGCCCCCAGCTGTCTCCTTTCACAATCACGTCTGCTATTGTTTTGTTTCTTAACTTGATTAACTTTCAGAGGTCAAAACAAAAGGTTTCCCCCCCCTAATTTCTCTCTGGTATGGAATATAAGAGTCCAAAAGTCAAATGCAAGCTGGGCTGAGGAACAGAGAAAGGTAAAGGAAGTGAAAAGAAACTTCAAACTTCCTTTTGTTTTATCTCAATCAGGCAATCTGAGACTAACCTGACTTCTAGAAGGATAGTTTGCTTGAAATGCAGAACTACAACCTCACTGTCTCTTGTTTGTGAACATATCTCCTTACTTGGCGGTGAGGGGGAAAAGGAGTACGTTTGTTGTAAGTGGCAACCAGACATTTCTTCCAAAATTGTGAAAGTTTATTCTCTGCCTTACCCTATTGTTTTTTAAAAATATTTTTTTTCTTAATCAATATGAACACATGGAAGTGTGGGAATCCATCCATAGATGTGGAGGTGCCAAAATGATGAAATGTGCATTTGTTTAATCAGGATGCAAGATCTACGTTTCCTGTTTTATCCGTGAGCTTGTGCATCAACCTTGCATCCTATTTTTTTGTCACATGTCCTCCCTTGCAACCTTTTCACAGCTGAAATTTAATATTTAATTGGTTTCAGAGCTAAAGCATGAATGGAACAGAAAACGTGCAACTTACCCCATTTTGAAGGTCTCATTGGCATTATTTAAAGATATCCCGTGATTATCTGGATTTCTTACAGCTATTATAAGTCCTAATTCAATGTATTTTTGGAATATGTAAATAAGTTAAC
>JANHFO010009860.1:0-21163 GCA_032468095.1 Pareas carinatus | reverse complement strand
TGATTGACATCAATTAGGGTCAGACACCCTGGAGCCTCTGGCTTGACCAGGAGGCTCCCATAGACAGCAAGGAACCTCTGCTTCTCCAGCAGAGCCTTTGGATCCAACACAAGGACCTTTGCTTTACCAGCAGAGCCCTTGGATCCAGCACTGACATCCATTTCATCCTGGACTGCAAGAAAGGTTGTTCTTTGTTGATCAAAAGTTACCTTAAAAAAGTATTACAGTTGATTCAATTACGGCTTACAGTACGGCAAAACTTTGCATTCTCTTCCTTTTGTTTAAATAAATTTTCAAGCTGAAATGTAGGAACTTTGCTACTTTGTTCCTATAAAGCTGCACTATCAAATCTTTCCTGTCATCTTCTTTCCTCGCTTTTAAATTTCCATGGTCGTACAGAGGAATAATGGAACAAAAGAACAACTTGTTCCTGCTGTTTAAATTATTGTAGCATCAGAACTCTAATGATGCTGTTTTCTATTCCTAGCAACCACATAGATTGATTTTCTCCAAGACAATCTATCCCTAACCTGTTCTTTCGTATCTCCCATTGGTATCCTCATTGTCATTGTAACTGTGTCCATCCACCTGGCTGCTGGTTGTCCTCTTCTTCTCTTTCCTTCAGACTTTCCTGGCAATAGAGCCTTTCCCAAAGAGTTGTCTCTGCATAATGTACCTGAAGTAAAATAAGTTGAGCCTGGTCATTTGTGGCTCAAGTGAGAACTCTGGGTTGATTTATTTGATGATCCATTGTTTTCTTGATGTCTACTCTATTCTCAGGAGTTTTCTCTAACACGAAAGTTCAAAAGCATCAGTACTCTTCAAGCCCATTTCAACATGAAACTCAAATGAGCAATGCCATTTTGGGACAACAAATATGTGAATTTTGACCTTGTTCCTCATCTAACAATAGTTCTTCCATCATTAAGAGTTTGAGCAAATATTTAAGCAGCATTGGAACACTGTGATTAAGGACTTGGATCCAATTAAGGTATTTCTATTTGTCTGCAAATGATTGTTTATTACAGTGTGCAGAAATGTGTATATTGGGAAAGGATTCTCTGTGGGTCAAATGATTTTAAGGTTAAGCCTATTCAAAATGTTATGGAGTCAGGTGTAATTAGAGCAACATTCATCATAATACACAAGAAAGAGACAAATAAATAAAAAAGCTTTTTATAAAAAAAAGGAAAAAAGAAAAACAATATAAAGTCTCAAAAATGTTCTTATAGAGGGAAATGAACTTCCAAAATTGATTTAATTTTCTGGAAATTTAGAGTTGCAGAACCTTAACTCAGTTCCCAATCGAAAATTACCTTGCATATGAACAGAAATATCTGACTAGATCACCAGTTATCATTGTCCAACAGATAAAAATTGAGGCCAGAAAAATTATTCTAAGCCCAACAATATTTTTACTTAACAGCAGTTCAAGTTTCACCTAATATGTACATTAGATTAATTTTCTTTTGAGATATTTACAATGAATGATATTGTACACATGGAATACCTTTTTTATAATTATATGCATGCTATAATGTCTTTAAAGTAAAGTATCAGGGAAACATACACCATGAAAATCGTATATCCCATATTTTTGCAAATCATGATTGTGGGAAGCTATGACCAGTCATACCTGTTTTTCAACTGGTTGCTAAGTACCTCAAAGGAGTCATATGACTGGGTAAGAACAAAGCACGACATTTTACAATCGCAGGAAGTGCTTAAGGGCCATTGTAAACAGCTAGGCAAAAACTGCCTTAAGTATAAATATATAAAAGGTGCAATAAAATACAGTTACTTTTTGCAAAAATAAGCATGTAGATTCACTTTTGAAATGCAATTAATATTTAAAGCATGAAAACAGAAAATATATTTTGCAATGATTTTATTATTACAAAATAATAACTATGTTGTCCTTGAGAAAGAGTCCAACATGGCTTCAATTATGGGTTCAATGTCAAGATTCTTTTTAGAAAGAAATTTTGAATCATCATTGTGAGATAATATTTAATAGATGCACATTCCTTTTCACTTACATAATAAAGTTTTGATTTAGCCAGCAGTGCAGCTGAAATAATTTTTAATCTTGTTCATATGATTGGTTATGATACCAGAAGATGCCTTTACATAAACATGTAAAACGTTGATAGTGAGATGGGCAGCATATACATTTAGTAAATAAATAAACATAGAGTAAGCAAGAAGGAGGATTTTCAAAGCATATTTTGTTATGAACAGGAGCAATAGAAAGATTCAGAATCATCCACAATGGAATCTTGTGACAAAATCAGAGGTACTTAGTTTTATTGACACTTAAAATTCGTGTTATTTTTACTTAAAAAGTATAAAAACCTAGAAGCAGTTTTAGTCCAGCAAAAATATTGATGACAAATACTGAATGGTATCTAATTGGTTCCATATAGAGTCCACACATCTTAAAACTGGCATGTTTGAAAAACATTGTTCTAAATGATCCATTGTTACTAATTAAATGAAATATTATAGTTAAATTATTTAAAGTGGATTTTGAAATCATAGTAGAAGTACTTTCATTAACAAATTTAAAATATGTATTTAGAATATATTTTTGTTATCTTGTGTTTTTTTCTTTTTTTCTTTCACGGACTCTATTTATGAAAGAATACATCTCTGTTTTTTGCTCTTTTCATTTTCTGTGTAATTCTATATTTAGCCCCATGATGAGAAAAATGTCAAATAAATGTAATAAACAAATAAACAAATAAATAAATTGTTTCTTTCATTATGGTTTGAACTATTCTGTTCGTGAAATTTTTATATATACCCACATATGTTTATATAATGTTATGGTTCCCTGGATAGACATTTTCCTGAAATGAGAAAAAGATACATACATTTATAAATGCTAAATACAACACAGCAGGACTCTCAGGCTTGACAAGGACATGCCTCAATGGGGTGTATTTCTGGGAGAAATATAACAGCCTCTCATGAAAATATCAAAAGAAGCTATAACATCTTAGCAGGTCATGCACAGAAATGAAATAAAGTAGTCTTTAGGTTATGAGAACAATTGGAACCAGGGTTTCCATTGCTAAACAATGCAGCATCAATCCTGTTTGTCATTGTAACCAAGAGAGTGCAGGGATCACCAAGAAAAAAAACTTCACACGATCAGAGTCCCAGGCAATCAGGCCAGTTTGTGAAAGTTGTGGATAGATGAGTGGGCACTAGTAAACATGACTGGGCTGGCAGAGGCCATGGGCAGACACTACGGAGTGTCAGTTGGTGATAATTGCTACAGAGTATGAGATACATATTGTGGGAATCCAGCAGGTCATAATTGGTGATCACATGACCCCAACTTCCTGCAGCATCATAAGCACAAATTGGACATCTGAGTCTGATCCAAGAAGCATCTTCTTCATTCTCTATGTTCTTAAATTCAGACTTGAGAAAAATAACAGAACAACAGAGTTGGAAGGGATCTTGTAGGTCATCTAGTCGAACCCCTTGCTCAAGCGGGAGACCCTATAATATTTTTGACAAGTGGCTATCTAGTCTGCTCTTGAAAGCTTCCAGTGATGAAGCACCCACAACTTCTGAAGGCAAGCTGTTGTTGATTGTTGGTGGTTGACTGTTCTCACTGTTAGGAAATTTCTTCTTATTTCTAGGTTGAATCTCTCCTTGAAGAAGGATGGCATGAACCTAGTACAGACCACTAACATCGTCTTTGTAGTATCCAATGAATGGAGTTAATATTTTCAGACTTTTTTTTTTGCATTTTTGTGTAGGTATCTTTAAAATTTGTAGAGGTTTGTAGTATCCATGGCATCCATTTAAAAATCCCCAGCCCTCTAAATCCTGACTGATATCTGCCATATTTTAAGAGAAAAATGGGTACAAAGGATTTCTTTAAAAATTTCTCAAAATGAAAATAATAAACAATGATGATTTTCAACTTCCATTTGCTCTTCTGCCAAATAAGAGGAGAAAAAATGGTGGCAATGTTTCCTTTATTTCAGAAGGTGGAACTGATGAATATCTAAATGTAATTGCTCCCTCTTCCAATGAAGAAAAATAACCCTGTTAATTATTATTGGGAATTTGAAAAGTCTGAAGAAATACTAAAATATATCATAAACCAATAAATAAACTTCAAATGCATAAAACAATTAAATAAAATAGAATAATGGGACTGCATCCACTTTTGGAGTATGATCATCAGGATGCTATATAATCTTAGGATAGCAATGAAACTATAGTTTTGTACTCACTCTTAAACCATTCTTAACATGGAGCTTCATTCCAAATTATGAAACATTGTTTCCTTGTTCAGATACTTAAACAGTAATTCACTGAATATATAGAGGAAGAATAGAAGAGACTGTGAGATTAACATTACTTTGCAAAAAACTTTGGGGTGGCAGGTAAATATAGTTTTCTTTAGAACCTTTTGAGTCAGTTTGACTACTGGAAACAAAAGAAACAGTTTTATTTAAAATTGAGATGCAAATCTAGCTATCGATAGAAAGAGTAGAAAAATTGATCTTTTGGAGAACACGTTGAATGGTTTGAAGATTCATCAGGCTGAAAGACAAATAGCAATCTTCATATTTTGAAGAATAGCTGTCATAAATGAACTGATTCAGTCGTATATATTTATTAACACATCCCGGGTATCGTATACTGTACATATACAAGATGTAGTATATACATCTTCTGCATATTTGCTTATCATTGTTCATTGACACTGTTTATTGGATCAAAAGTTTTTTGTCTTCACATAACAGCACCTATGCAGGTTTTTTTCCGTATGTATGTATTTTTCCAGATGTATGTATGCCAGTATAACACTTAGAAATCCCATTCTGTCTCTTCAAACTCATTGAATGAAAATCAAGGTCAGCTTGTTGTTTGTCATTGTTTCTTCCTGTTTCTAATGTAGAAAGAGGAATGATGTTTTAACAAAATATGGCCTTCTCTCATTTATGTAATCTGAAAATAATACACATCTCAGGGAACTGTGCATTACCCTTAGCGGAGCTAAAAAAAAACCTAACCTTGAATCCGAAGTTCCTCTATCCTTTCAACAGTTTTGATATTCATCTTTCCCATCCACAGTTCATTATTTTGGTAATGAATACATGCACACACATGCACACACATACACACAAAAAGTCATGCTAAAAGCTCTGTTCTTTCATCCTTTGATATTAAAGTACACCTTCATTAAGAAACTTGAATAGATGCCTTTTATATCACAATGACATTTCTCTGACTGATACATAGTTATATAAATAAATAAATAAATAATTTTTTATTTTTACCCCGCCCTTCTCCCGAAGGACTCAGGGTGGCTAACAGGCAGATAAAAACATGTACAACCAAAAACATTTTAAAAACATTTTAAAAGAATTAAACGAGCCTGCAATTACAATTAAAAGGGGGCAAACTAAAAACGAATTTCCAAAAAATAAATAATTAAAATAACTACCCAATGGCAGTGATGGCAAACCTTTTAGAGCAGGAGTGCCCAAACTGCAACCCAAAAGCCACTTATTTATCGCAATGTGCCAACATAGCAACACACACACCAGTGGCCATTGGCTCCCCCCCTCTGCACTTTCCATGCCCATCAGTGACCCCCAACTCCCCTATGGCCATTGGTGCCCCCTGCACCCTCATACCCTACCCATGACCTAACCAAGTTCACCGTGGGCCTTCCAGAGCCCGGCTCCAGCTTCTGCGGGGAGGGGAGCCCTTCGTCCCTCTAGCTTTCTAGTAAATAAATCTGTGCTAGGGTGACGGCACATGTGCCCACAGAAAGGGCTCTGAGTGCCGCCTCTGGCACTGGTATATGATGTACATACATGCATTCAAATAATTATTCTTTTTGAAAGAGTACCTTTTTAATAATTAAAGGTGTTGAAAACCATCTCATAAAAGTCTGTTTTGAAGCATAGTATTCTTTTTTTTAAAAAAATAAAGATTCTTTAAGGCATATTTTTAATGGTACACTCTCCAGGTTTATCAGAGTTTGCAAAATGTGAGTGACAGTTTTGTCTAGTGGTTAAAGCACCAGGCTAGAAAGCAGGAGACCATGAGTTCAAGACCTGCCTTAGTCATGATAGCCCACTGAGTGGTTTAGGGCCAGTCACTCTCTGTCAACACAATTCATCACACAGGGTTGTTGTGAGGAAAATAGGAGAAATGAGTATTGTATGTGTTTGCTGCCTTGATAAAGGTGGATTATAAACAAATGAATATATCATATATTCTTAAAATCATGGTGTTCAGTGATTAAAGTACTGGGCCCAAAATCAAGTCTAAAACTTAACAAATAAGCTCACTAAGTGAGAAGTCTTTGAAAAATCATGCTTTCCCTGGACTAGGTAAGTATCTCACATACTGTATATTTTTTTGGGGGGGGAATCAGAGGACAGCCCATTCCTCTCAGAGCGAAAGTGGGATTGAAATGCAATAATGAGTGCCACATCATTTAAAGTGTCACTAGATTATTAGAAAAATAACAAACATTTAATGTTTCTTTATATTTGTATGAACATTTTTTTCATATTTTATTACTGTCCATTCAAAAAAGGTTGAAAGTTATAAATCAAAACAACGAGAATTGCAAGAGATTATTATAGATGTTGTAGATGTTATAGATGTTATACATGACATGATGAATGTACTTTATGATTATGAATGTATCTTATGAGTGTAATCACAGTTTGTCAATTACAGCCTGTATGTAAGCGTAGAACATGTACACCGGAGACAAATTCCGTGTGTGTCCAGACTCACTTGGTGAATAAAAATTCTAATTCTAATTGTAGATGATTTCAGGGCAATATTTGAGAACTCAAATATGTTTAACGCATTGCTGCCATCTGGTGATATTATTTGAGATGTACTTCTATACTGTAAAACAGTTCAACCCAGTTGTCTTTCTGACTAGAGAAATCAAAGTTCAAGATATTTGGAGAATATCAGATGAAGGAAAAATGCCTGAGATAAGAAGCAAACTCTTGTTGCGGTCAGGAAGGACATTACCATCATTCTTTATGAACACCTCTTTTTCCTTTTCATAAAATATTATCCATATCTATCTGAAACAGGACAAAAGTAGTTATCTCCACAAGTAGTTTGACATTAGGTTAACATTACTGCCTTTAACATTACATTCTACTCTGAAATAACAGTTATCTATGTATTTATTGCAAAACAAACATACCACTCTAGTTTAAGCAGCCAACTCATATAAAAGTTATGATTGCTACAAACCTTTTATTCTTTTGGGGAGGGGTATATATTTTTAAATACCTTTCATCAATACTTATCAATCTTATTAATATAATTTCACACCTACTCCTTCCATCTCTTGTCTAATCATTCATAAAAACAATTCCATGTTTTGAAGTGTCCTGATTCTTCTTTATCTTTCAACACCAAAGTCAGTCTGTCCATTTCTGCATATTCTAACATTTTTCTAATTATTTCCTCATCCTGTATTGTTTTTTCATTCTTCCAGTTTTGTGCAAAAGCAATCCTAGCTGCTATCAATACGTGTACAATCAAATATAAATATTGCTTATTAAACTCTTCTGGAACAATGCGAAACAAAAACAACTCAGGTTTAACGTTTATCTGTATTCTCAACAAACTACTTCTTGAAGGAGCAAAAACCTCCAGTCCTTTTATTATTCATGATTGTATTGAGTCCTCACAAGTTTTCTTCTATTCTGCTAGGAAAAAAAGTTATACTGCTATAGTATAGAAGAACTGACACCAGTGTTCTCTAAGATACGCTTTGGATTTGGACATTGATGTAGATTGTACCCCTTTAGAGCAGTGGTCGTCAACCTTTTTGACCCAGGGGACCACCAAATTCACAATTTGAAATCCCGAAGCCCATCAATATGAATTGTTTTAAAAAAGGTACATACAGAGAACTTCCGCTTTATTAAAATAAAAGGCACCTATTTAATATAACAAAATTTAAAAAGCTTATTTAATTATAATAAAATCATAAATGCTTATTTGATGATAACAAAATCTTTAAAGGTTGTTTAATTGTAGCAAAATTATTAAAGTTAGCTTAATTATTACAAAGTAAGTGAAGCTTATTTAAGTATTACACATTTTTGTGTGATATTTGTTCCTGCTTGAGAGAGAGAAAGAGAAAGAGGGTCCAGGCATGGCCATGGTGGAAGGGGGTGGCGATGGGGGGTCTCTGTCAGCCGGCAAAAGCCTGGGCTGGGGTGATGGGGGGGCGGAGAGAGTAGGGTGCCGCAGCCACTGGGAAAAGGCTGTGTTGGACTGGTGGGGAGAACGAGGTTCCTGAAGACTGCGGGATTTTTCTTTTTCTTCACAATAGCTATATATGCCTTATCTTTGCAACTTTTGGTAAAGTATTTTTTGCTCCAAAGTCAGGCCTTTCTGAAGAAGAGTCAGCGGCTGATCTAAGAAAATAGCTATGGTCTCCAGCCTTCTTCACGTTGGCCCTCCATATGCACGCACAGAGCCCTTGCTCTCGCAAGCACACGTGTTGATCGGTATCCACGCAACGCATCCCCTGCTCACGACAAAACACCCCCTCCGTCCCCAGCCCCTTCTATATTATAAATAAGCAGGAAAAAAGATTAGCAAACCAGTTAAGGTCATCCTTTCTCCCCCTTTGTTTTAAATATAAAAGCTCTCTACTTCAAATGCTGATAAACAGCAAATATCAGCTATCATCTGCTAAAAATTAGACATAGATTTATTATTCTATTATTTGTTCTTATTTTTTTGCTAAGAAGAACATGTGAATTCTTGAAACATTGTTAAAGTTCAATGTTAAATTTTCATGTTATCTGTACACCTTCCTGAGTCCTTCGGGAGAAGGGCGGAATATAAATCTAATTAATTAAATAAATGAATGAATGAATCAATGTTTAGATATTTACATCTTTTAACATGAATTTTTGTCATGCTAACAGTCTTGAAGATTTTATAATAAAGCGAGGAAACAGCAAAGTAAATAGGATTATTGCAATGTATCCTTATTAAATACTAGCTTTTGATACCCGTGCTCCGCTACGAGGTTGTGAGGCCTCCATATAGGCTGTGCTTGCCTGCGAAAAGGCCGTGCGGCCCTCAAAATGACCTGTGTTGGCCTCTAAACGACCTTTTCTGAGGCCAGCAGGCCCATTGGGAGGGCCGTACGGCCTTTTCCCAGGTCAGCAATGGCCGTTTGGAGGGTAGGACTGGGGGAAATTAGATTGAAAATGGCGTGTGGAGGTTACGGGGGGAGTAGGACTGGGGGGATAGAATTAAAAAGGAGGAAAACAGTCTACTTGAATGTGATGTTTGTGCTTGCTGCTACTGGTGGTGTGAAGGGAGAAACCCAAAATCAAAGAACAGGCTGTGAAAGCCCTCCAATCAGGAGAAAGGAAACAAACATTGATGGATATTTTGTCCAATCAAAACCCTCTATCCACCCTGAATTTAAATATGACAATAAATCTTAAATAATTAACGTAAAACTTAATATTTTTAAAAATCCTTTCTTAGTGAGCGCCTAGATGGCAAGACAAAGGTGTGTAGGAAATTCCATATTCCTAGCTTCAATAGTTTGGGAGATCTGGTGATGTGTCAGTGAGTGAGTCATTTTTTGCTTTTATATATATAGATTATTTGAGGTATCTTGTATACACAAAATACTCCCTATAATATAGGTATATTAAGATAGAAAGAAATGAACTACAATTCTAAAAGTACTATTTTACTGGTTAGAAGTAACAGAAAAATTTCAAAAGCAGTCATGGTGTCAGAATTACATAGCCTATTTTCAAAATGCTGAAGTTAAATAAGTAGCAAAAATCATTTTCAATTTAGATTCTACAAAATTTTTTGAAAATTCAGAAATCAATTGAACCAAACTTATATTATGAAAGATTCCAGTTACCTAAAAATAATAATTACCTGCTATATTTCAATGTGATTTATCCCATAATTTAAGCTTTTCATAGGTAAAATAGTCCAATTTATAACTGTGATCCAATATTTATTGCATATGTCTTGGGAAATTAAGTGCAGATATTGAAAGAAGAATCCTGCTACAGGTAATCCTTAGCTAACAACAGTTCATTAAGTGACTGTTCAAAGTTACAACGGCAGCGAAAAGAGTGAATTATGACCATTTTTCACTCACAGCCACTGCAGGATCACCACAGCCACCTGATCAAATTCAGATGCTTGACAGCTGGCCCATATTTATGATGGTTGCAGTGTCCCAGGGTCATATCACGGCCTTTTGCAGCATTCTGACAGAGTCCTGATGTGAAACCTGATTCACTTAACAACCGTGTTACCAACTTAACAACTGCACTGATTCACTTAACAACTGTGATAGGAAAAGTCATAAAATGAGGCAAAACTCACTTAACAAATGTTTCCCTCAGCAACAGAAATTTTGGGCTAAATTGAGATCATAGGTCAAGGACTACCTGTATTCATCAGAATTTAAGTAATAGGGATGAGGCTAGGGTGTTTAGGGGAAGTGAGTTGAATAAGGGGAAGGGTTAGGTTTATAGAATTAGGTTTGAGGTATAGTTAGGGAAAGAGTAGGGTTAGATTTAGGAATAAGGATAGGGTGTTTAGAATTAGGAATAGAGTTTTAGGATTAGTGTTAAGGGGATTAGGGATACGATTAGGAAGTGGTAATAAAGAAGCCAGAGGGAAGAGGAAAGATTAATGGAAGAGGAATGGAGGGGAAAGAAAGTAAAAGAGGAGCGGAAAAAGAGATATAATCTAGAGAATTTTAGAGAAATTTGGACATTTAACTTTTTTACTCCTTCCTGAACACATGCTCTCTGAAGAGGTTGGAAATTATTTTTGTCAAAATTAGAATTTGGGCTAAAATTCCTTCTCTCTTTTGGAATAATTATTGTTGATAGAGATGTAAAAATATTTTTTATTGATTTTAAACTTGTTTGACATCTGTTTACATGTTAAGTATTGAGTTTTTCTCCCCTGACTATCATCGTATGCTTGTGTGTTTATGTATTTGTTTATTTGTTTGTTTTAAAAAAAGCAATCAAAAGAAAGGTTGGCTTAAATATAAGAAGTAGAATGATAAAGTAATATAATATTGTAATATTTGTGTAAACATAAATTCCAAACTAAACAAAAAGAGATGCTGCCCAGAATTTAAGTAATGCCAAATTCAGAGGTTTTTTAGTTGATTCGAAAGAATATGAAATCTGAAATTCTCTGATTTAGCAAATGAATGAAGCCCTAATAAGTGTTCAAGAATAAGTCAGAAAATGTATGACATTAAATCCACATCTCCTAAGAAGCAATGTTTATATAGTAAAAACTATTAAATAATGCCCCTGCTAAAAGAATTTTTAAAATAGTACTTAAGTTGGCTCAAAATAATATGAACAAAAAATAGATTTTTTTAAAAAAAATCAACCTTGTAATTAAGTACATCAAATTTAATAACTTGGCGTAGCAAAGCATAACATAGCATAGCATAGCATAGGATAGATGTAATAGTCAAAACTTTCATTTAGTTGTTCACATAATGTTATAGATTACCTGCTGAAGGAAAATGATAAATAATGAAATTGGAAGTCTTGAACTACAGTAAAGCCAGTCTGAACGAAAGCAACTGAATAAATTTACTTTTTAAAGTAGATATGACTTTCAGAATTATGTTCCCCCCCATGGCCTTTTTAGCCACTGTTTTTAAAGATGCATGCTTCTTCAGGAATATTTTAGAGATAACATCCCAAATGTCGGTGTGTGCTTTTGCAAGGGGTGCCTTGGGGTTTTTTTTACAAGAAAAATCTGCTATATAGTCCCAATTAAGCAGATACTTATCACTCATGGGACACAATCTATTTCTCTGCTGAAAAATGATCATCCCGATATTTGCTCTGAAGGTATTGTTTTCTGTTCTTTGGGATGGGGTACACATGGATCTATAGTTCTTTCTGTTCTGAATAAAACTGTCCAGTTTAAAAGTATTTTTAAAAAGAAATAAATGAATAGCAACATATGTACCTTTTTCTTAAGACCTTGAGTACTGAAATGCTGAATGTAATAAATACTTTTTTTAAAGAGGGAGAGAAAAAGTTCTTTTTTCTATTCTAAGTCAGCTCCATTACTTATGATTTATATGCAGAAAATAGAGGATTCAAATGTTGTCATCATTTAGTGATTAAAAATACATCATTGTACATACAGAGCATATTGCTTCCATTAAACAACACACTAGACTCTGCTTAACTCTTTGGTTCATTGAATAAACCAGAATTTGCTACAATCAGACTAAACTATAAAGTTTAATTTCTCTAACATGCAATGTACTAAACCATAAAAAATAATGATATTATGGGTTAGGATATGAACTCAATTAATAGGCTATAATTTGTTAGAATGTAACATTGAACTAATATTTGAAATGTAGGCATTGTTAATTTATTCTGACATGTGAACCAGTCTGGAATAAGTTCTTGCTTGGGTAGTGAAAATATCTATAAAGTGATGCATATTAAGATGGGTTTATCTTTCTGGAAATAGGATTTTGTCCTCATTATTCTCAAGAATGGATCAAAATAATCAACTTGATTTCAAATCTTACAATCAAAATACCACACAGTTTTAAAATATGTATGGTTAAAAATGGTGTATAATTCTATTTATAGAGTTGAGCACCATTTCTTGATTGGCTCTGATTAAGATATTTTTCTTGTGTAACAAATACTGCAAAGAAATGGTCTATTAGTAATTACATTCCTGCTGTAACGTAGACCGAAAATTCCAAATATGATTTGTATTATTATTTCTTTATTATTTTCTCACTGTAAGGAACTAAGACAGAGAACAAATTGCTCAGTTCTTAAGGAGCTATTTAATAAATTTGCATACACACACACACACACAATGTATGCATGCATGCATGCATTTGTGAATGTATAATATACACACCCACAGACATACACAACATACACTCCATACTTGGATCATCAAGGAAAGACTGTTTCCTGCCTATGAGAAAACATTCTGTATATCAGATCTATTCACCAAACAATCATCCATTTTTTTAAAAAAATAGTGATGAATGTTTAACATCTATAAATAAGTTCTTGAGGAAACTTTCTGAGAAACCCCAAAGTAAATGAAGGTCAGACATAGTAAGCCTTTTTGGACTTCAGAGGTGGTAACATTACAATTAGGCTGCACTTCTTCTCTTATCCTGAAGGTGGCTCTCAATGCCCATTACTAAATGGGCAACTAATTTTTCTGTTTTTTCTTTGCCTTTGCAACATCGCATGCAACAATGTTTTGTATGGATGTTTATAATTTAAGAAGACATGCATTCTTTCTAAAGCAGTTGCTATGCAATCTTCATTTAATGAATATATATTGCATAAATTATAACAAGTAGATTCACAAAATGCTAATATCTCATAAGACTCATTCCTAAAAGATTTGTTTCAGCTCAATTACAAATAATTTTCTGCAATAATAATAGACAAACAAAACTAGGAGTCCAATGTAAAATTCACTCATGTGAATTTGTCAGAAGAGACAGAAAAGGAAGAAAAATTAGTCTCATGGCCTTCAACAAATATCTCCTTCCGTTGAATGAGCAGGTGCTATGAAACAAGGATAACCCCCAGCCTAATTCTAAGAACCCCTTGCCATCCATTCACTTTGACTCTGGATCATCGCAATTAGTTTTCTCCCACAAGGGAAGAGGGAGGGAGGGAGCAAAGAAGGAATTCTCTCCACCTTTGTGACAGCATAACACATAAACTCGCCATATATTTTGTCAAATAGGCATTTTATTTTCTAATAAAATATAATAGTGGGAGATAATGTATCAGTACATGCTGTGTACATATGTTCACATACATATGTTTTTGCATGTCCCTACTGAAATTGCAAATGTACCATCATTCAGATTCATCACTGAGCAAATTTCATTCCGCATGTTTTTATTTAACTTTATAAAACTCTGAACAATATCAACTGCTTCTTTTTTCAGTTAAACATATCATTATGATCTGCTACTCCTTTTCTTTAAACTGAACATTCTAAAGAGTTAAGATACATACCAAAGTAGAGATAATCCTCAATGAATAGCTATAATGCAAAAGCAGAAAAAAAAGAATTCCCTAAAGTTGCAATTTGGGAAGCCTCAAGAATATTGTAGCACTACTTAAAGAAGAGGACCAATCAATTTCCATCTTCTGAGTTCCCAACCTAATGTGTTCAGAGTTGCCTTTGTCCATCTTCACAAGGTGTCTTCAGAAATACATCCCATCTTCTTAAGGAGGCTTTAAGAGACTAGAATTTCATGACGCAGTCCCACATTCCACCATTTTTCGGAGACTCTTTCGGAAAGTATCATCCAAAAACGCATAAAGAAATGGATTGAGGCAACTGTTAGCATAACTCAATGTGGTGATGAAATAGGAGATTCCAATAACTAGTGGAGTTTGTGGGATGTCAGTAGTGAGAGCCACCACTGTGCTAAGGTGATAAGGGGTCCAACAGAGCAAGCAAACTCCCAAGATAATCAACACCATTATCATCACTTTCTTTTTTGCTTTGTCCAAGGCTTTAGCATTGCTATGAAGGTGCATATGTCTTAACCTGTAGAGCATGATGCTGTACAGGATGCAAATGGTGGATACCGGGATGGCAAAACCCAAGATCAGGGTGTAGAGGCGGCTCACTTTCCACCAGAAGCCTTCTGGCTGAGGAAAGACAAAGACACATTGGGATCGTCCCTCCTCAGTGTGTATCTTTGCAAAAACACTGAATGGCAAGATAATGATGGTGACAAAAATCCAAACAGACAGACTCACCATTTTGGCGGCCCTATAGGTTCGATATGTCATTTTCTTTGACTTGATAGTGGCAACCACCACCAGGTATCGATCAATACTCATGACTGTTATAAAATAAATACTTGAAAAAGTGTTGTATTGATCAATTGAGATAATCAGTTTACACATGAATTCACCAAAGGGCCATTGAAACAGCAGGTGGTCAGCTATATTGATAGGAAGCACCAAGGTAAAAAGCTCATCAGCAATTGCCAAATTCAGGATGAAAATATTAGTGACTGTCTTCATTCTGGGCGCTTTCAAGATAACATAAATGACTGCAGAATTTCCAGTAAGCCCCACAGCACAGATCATAGAATAAATGATAGGCACAGCAATATAAAACTTGGGGATCAGTTGAGAGGTGGATGCATTGCATGTGTGGTGTTCAGTCCTATAGAAAGTCTCATCTACATCAGTAGAAGAAGCATTGAGCTCAGGTTGGAAAGGAAAATTATTCATGTCTAAACTAATTCGTTTACACTGAGAGATGCTTAGTTTAGTTGATACAGTTCTTTTATAAATTCTTGCAGATTAGAACAGTCCATTTGCAATTCTCAGGAGTGGAGATATGTGCCACAGGTTTCATTCTTACAGTTTCTTGGATCAGCTAATTTTCATGTAAGTGACCTTTCCTAGTCCATTCGGCTTTACTGATCATATAGTCCTTCAGTTAAACACTTCTTCCATCATGCCTTTTTTAGCTTTATACTTTGAATCCCTTCGTTCACCCAATATCCTAAAGAAAATAATATTTACATTTAAGTTTCAAAATATCTTTAAAGATGAAATGACATTGTCATGGAACGTGCGACATAGTTATAATGAAGAACACAATTCCTTTGTCTTATTTACTCATTTTTTTTGGATTGTACACATGTTTACATTATATAAAAATCCCTGCTAGTGCAAAATAATGTGACTAGGTTAAACACATGCTCATGTGAATGAAATATTCTAAGTCAAACTCTCTTCTACCTACATACACTGCTATTGCTATTTTATTCACTCACAGGCATTCTCTTTCAGATGGTTTATCATCACTGCACAATTTCTTAATTAATACTTATAACCTTTTCAAATCCCTTACCTTACTGATTAAGGAGATATCATCTGTCTATGCAACCCTTTGCATTCTGTCCACATGGAGCCAGGATTGCTGAATGAAGTGCTGAGATGCTGAAATGCTGGACAGTTCCCTGGCAGCGGCTTCTCTGAGCAAGCTGCTGCTGCTCAGGTGACTGCCTGAACTGAATCCCATTCTCCCGCTTCAGGATGGAAAATGTAGCACAGGTGATGCCGCAGCATTGTTTCCTCTGAAATTCCAAATATATGCATATAGCAGTAGCTAGAAAACATTTTATGTCCAGTTCTATATCTTTATTCTGTATCAAGTCAGAAACAAGATAGGTTTGCTGTTGATGGTCTAACATTAATCTATGGATTAATTTCATTAATTAATTTGTCTATTGCAGCTTATATGTACATGACAAAATGAATGTTCTTTATGATTACGAATGTATTTTATGCTTATATGTACATGACAAGATGAATGTACTTTATGGTTATGAATGTATCTTGTGATGGTAATCACAGTTTGTTTATTGTATGTATGTAGATATAGAGAATGTACACCGGAGACAAATTCCTTGTGCGTCCAGAGACACTTGGCCTATAGATTATGGAAGAAGGTATACAATTTTGCCTGCTATGAATATCAGTCTCCTTAGATGACTCAGAGTTCAATATTATTTGAAGAGGAACTAAGAGAATAGATTCCAGTTAATCTTTTCACTCTATTTTTCTACATCTACACTATCTCTTCCTTCCCAAATTAAATTTTCTTTCTTCTTTCAATTTTAATTGGAATATTTTACCTCAAGCATTAGCTATTGAAAAAAAACCAACTTTAATGTTCAGCTGCAGTCTTCATTTTTGTATAGCAGTCTACATAATTATATAAATCCAATTTGCAGCACTCTCATTTTGTGGTAAGGAACTGAGTTATTAATTACTTCTAAAATATGCAAATAACACTAATTTATTTGAAAGCCATTGCGAGGTAAAGGAATAACACTTAACTCTGACTCTCCCCAATCACCTTACCTTACTTACCTCATCTCATTATTCTCATTAATACCATAGAAATAGCTTCTCTCTTTCCCCCCCTAAAGCTGCTGTGTAAAATGTTGAATTGATGGTACCCGTTCTGACCTGAAGAACGCTTTTTCAGCTCACAACCTAACCAAGTTTTGTTTCCATACTGTAGGTAAAGTAAAGGTAATTTTTAAATTTTAAAATATGCAAGAAAGTGATAATCAAGAACATGAATCTCACATTTGCTTGGAAAATTGATTAGAAATTTGTCAATATTTTTTAATGTTGAGATATTTACACAGTTTCCAAGAAGCTATCTGCAGATGTGATTTCTAGAAGCTTAATTGCAGTGTTGATACACACAGGATGAGAACTTTCCCAGATAACACTGTAGAGAAATGATAAGAAGATGTTTCTTTTGTTGAATGGCCACTGCATCCATTGGGTACTGCTAGATACAGTACTCAGTAGCATTGCTGGTGTTAATCTTGAAAAAAATAGTCTTTTCAGCTTCATTCTCAGTCTTAATCTAACAAAACTGTAGTATCAATCTCTGGAAAGTCACTATACATAATAATCAATTTGATTTTGTATTCATTCCTAAGAAGACATGACAAAGACCCAAGACTTGAAGAAATTAAGACGTAACTCAATTCTTAGGCCGGAAAGAAGAAAAGAAAAACTTAAGAGTAGTCCAATTGCTAACTGACTAAAACTGAATTAGACAACTGCATGTTAAGTCATTTCGCTGTGGTCCCACTCATTACAATCTGAATAATAAAACACCTGTCTCATTGCATTGTTTATAAAAAAAATATGATAAATACTCAAAATTATTCAGAGTCATTCATTTTTTGAATACATGTATTCATTTAATTTTAAAATAAAATTACAAACGTTGAAGGCCTAATCCAGACTACAAATCTTTTTTGCATTCCAAAATCACATTGTCTTCTCTCAAAGGAAAAAAAATCTCACTGAAATGTAAGGAACCTTTGTTTGGGCAGTGCAGAAGGCGGGTATGAAATAGTTATGGTTTCCATTTGGATGATAATGGGGGTTAAAGGCCAGTTGGGATCAACTGCATCCTTTTTACTTTACAGAACTGCGAGGTATATAAATGGAGTATCATCTAATGTATTCCTGAAATTTTAGAAGGCAAAGGACTGAAATATCAGTGTTATAGTGACAATTGGACACACACAAATGTATTAAATAGAAAATTTGAAGTGAACCATATATAGGATTATTTCATACAATAGTTACCATAATCCTATGAGATTTACCAATGTGAGAAACTCATTTAAGTGACCTTCAGGAAAAGTTGAATTCAGCTGTCCACTATTTCATATTTGCTCTTGCTGTTTCAAATATGTACATTATTTTGAATATCCAAGCTGATTATTTGCACAGTCACAAAAAAACAAGGAAAATATAAAATTTAAGTAGGAGTCAACTGATTTAGGGTTCATATTTAGACTATAAAAATTCCTTTCCAGTAAGTATTTTAGATTGCCTAAAATTTGTAAATTGTCAGCTATATACTACTGAATGATTAGAACACAATGAAAATGTTTAGCCCTGAGTTCCTGTGGAGATAGTGTAGAATTAAGATTGAAGCATGTAATTATGTAAATGTGATTAAATTTGCTTAAAAGCTTGGTCATTATAAGCCTGAGTATTCTTTTCTTGTGGAGACAGGAATAATATACCAGATGAAGTTGGGACATTTTGTTTGCATTTTCAGTTTTTTCTTTTCCTTTTCTAGAAAATAGTTAATATAAATTACATTATACACCTGTAGTTTAATTGATATTCATTTGATTAAAGGTCTTATCCCCCCCATGACTTATTTTTCTTCTAATTTGGTTCTTCCATGCCTCAGCAATAAATGGAATAGGCTCTCAAGCTGAAATCTCCTGCACACTTGATTTATATTCTGATTAAAATTACATGGAATTGGATTAGAGTTTTACTTACAGTTAGGCACCAGAATTAGAGATAAATAAGAACCAGTTCAATCCTTCATTACAGGAACTGCAATTGGGAATTCCACATTTCTGTGAAAGTCTATTATTTCACATCTACCTCAGAGGGCCAAAGGCAGGAGACTTCTGTTAGGGATCTGATGCTATGAAATATTGCCCCTTTGAATATTAGGCTTGTCCCAACATGACATCCTCTCCAAAAGTATTACAACTCAAAGTGCTTTAGAATCATCAATGGCTATCATTCTAGTGCATTTGATCATGAATTTGTGATTCTATTGAATTATTGTTGTGAGAATGAAACAGTGATGACAATTATTAGTAATTGATTGGTTGGTTAGTTATGATGCTGTTATTGATGTTTTTCTTTTAGAGATAACTATGGACATTATATTTGTTATTTTGCATCATGGACATTTTAATTGTTAGTTGCTTGTGTAGAGTTGACAATATATATATTTAATCAAAGAATTAATCAGTGAGTGCCAGCATGAAATTGTGAGTGTTCTGCTCTCCTCTGAATGAAGGATAAATACTGAAAATCCTACTAGTACTAAATTCTTTTCTCCAAAATTGCTCAACTAAATGAGTTGTACATATATTTTAAAGACATAACATAGTTCCATTTACAAATATTATAAACTTTTAAAATTAATGGGACAAAGTTTCTTCACAAAAAAAGTTCTCCTTCCCATCTATTATGCTTCTGTGGCTCCAGTTAAACACTCATTCATACAGTTGCTATTGGAATTGGCAATTTAATCAAGGGCAAAAGATAACACCAGACAAGGAATGCAATCTAAAACAGAAGCTCTGAAAAAAGCTTGCTTGAATGCATTTTTTAAACACAATTGTGGAAAAGATTAGTCCAAATTCAGTCTAGAGTTCCATGATTCAGGTCAGCATTGTCAGCTATCCCAAAGGTCAGAATTTTAAAAGCAAAATTCACAATAAGAGTCACAGAACAGCCAGAGAGCAGGGAATTGATTCCAACAGCAAAGGATCATGGGTCAGGGCTGCCTCTTAAATCAGGTTGCAGCCAGCTGCCCTCAATCAAGAGATTTAACCCATTGCTTGACAATGAGCCTCATAGGATGTCTTTGCTTTCTACTTACAGGCTGGGAAGCCTTATGTCATTATTGTCTGACTTTTTCAATTGCCTAGGTGTTGCCTGAGTTTCATCAGCCTTATGACTTTGTGTCTCCTGAGGTTGACAGTCTATATCTTCTGCTGAAGCAGCTTCTTCATATTAAATCATTACCCAGTTCCTGGCTCATGGCACCATCTTCTCATATTGAAGAGGTATGTAACTATTTTTTTTAAAAAAAGAAAAGAAATAGACTAGAAAATGATGTACAAGAAAATTGATTTGATAAAACAAGCAGTAAAAGACAGTAGAAGCTTAATGATTTAAATGTCCCTACTCCCCACAACATTTGCCATAACTTGAAAATCATATTTCCCTTGAAGCCAACTTGATATGAATAATTAAGCATGAGTTTGTACTGTATTTGTATTCATCACTGAAATTGTCACTGAAGCACTACAATGAATCAGATGACTTGAAGTAGCAATTCCTGTAAAGTGACAGAAAATATTTCATAGTCACAAATTCCATGATAATGAAGCTAGGAATGCTGTGATATAAATTACACGTAAGGGTTGCTGTCATTATTTTTATATATTCATAGTTTATTATAATTAAAAAAACCCTCCACCAATAGCTGGGCAAAACACATTAAAAAACAACAGCTTTATAACTTCAGAAAGAGTTTGAAATATTGCAAATAGAATTTCTCTGTTATTGCAGTCTAAATTAGATTCAGAGGAGAATAAAAACATCAAACAAACGACAACTGAGACAGTCATATATATGGCTGAGCACTGTTAAGTTAAATTTACATACAGGAATGATACCATCATGTGATTATAATGTGTAAAGAGTTGTGGAGAAAAAAAGAAACTTGTGATATAGATCTCCATTCTATATTTTTGGCTAGAAAATTAAGGAAAAACAAGATCAACTGCTAATCTTGTGAAAATCAATACTCTTCCTTTAGGAGGTAGCAGGACATTTTGAGACTAACGATGTTCAAGGAATTAGTAATAACAGCAGAAATGATAGAGAAAAGAGCAAGGAAGATCAAAAATTGGTCAGCACCAGGTGAAGATGAACTGCATGGTTTTTGGTTGAAACAT
>JANHFO010009859.1:9113-19651 GCA_032468095.1 Pareas carinatus | reverse complement strand
CGTCATGGTGGCCATGAACTCCCGAGCTACTTCAGATGTCTCGCCCGCAGATGGCAGGTTGAAATCTCCCATAACTAGAAGTTTGGGAGTCTCAACCGCCACCTCGGCGATGACATCGAGTAGCTTTGGCAGGGCTGCTATCACGTGGCAGGGAGCCAGGCACGCGATCAGCACATCCCTCTACCTTCCAGGGCCCCATTTCACCAGGAGGGACTCACCACCGGCCACCTGAGGAACAGTGGTCTCCTTCGGTAAGAACTCCTCCTTAATTAAGATCGTCACACCCCCGCCCCTACCTTGGGCCCACAGTTGATGAAAAGCATGAAAATCTGGTGGGCACATCTTGACAAGAGGGACCCCTCCCTCCTGGCCCAACCAGGTCTCCGTGATTCCCGGCAGGTCCGGTCCCCCCTCCTGAACCAACTCACAAATGAGGGAGGCTCTGTTAACCACGGACCTGGCGTTACACAACATCAATCAAAGGTCCTGGGCCTGAAAGCCTGTGCCACCCAGGTCACAGGAAGAGCATTGGGGGTCGGCTCGTGCCACTGCTAACATATGTCAAGGACACACGCCCTTTACCAGATGTGGCCCCCTGCTTCCACTCTATCTGCCTCTCCCACATGCCACAGAATGTTATGGACTATACCCCCCTGGGGCCCCCCTTCTTACCCCCTTTGCCCCCACACCGTGTCCTGACCTCCGAGATGGCCTCTCACACCTTCCCGTTCCCTTAGCAGCCCACCCTCCCGAACCCCTTAAAACCTTAGTTAAAAAAACCCTTAAAAACCTCAATTTAAAATTTTTGGGGGACTGTAAACAATGATATTTTTAAGAGTTTTCCACATACTTGCTGATTCATTTATTGAGAGCTGATTGGTCAGCTTTTCAGAGTAGTTTCTTTTTGCTGCTCTGATCTCTCTTGTTAATATATTTCTGGCCTAATTGTACAGCATTCTATTCTTTCCTGTAGACTTCCTCTTTGGCACAGCGTATCTGCTTAAGTTTAGCTGTGAACCAGAGTTTATTGCTACTATGTATTCTCAGGTTTCTGATTGGTACACATAGGTCTTCACAGAAACTAATATATGATGTAACAGTATCTGTAAGTTCATCCAACTCTGCAGAGGTAGCTTTAAAAATGTTCCAATCCATGCAATCAAGGTATGCCTTTACCTTTGCCTCCTCAGTCCAAGATTTCACCGATTTAATTGTTGGCTTCATGGTTTTAAGCCTTTGTGTATAAACAGGTACGAGTTGAATCATACAGTGATCAGAGTGACCTACTGCTGCTCATGGTAAAGATTTATAAGCATCTTTTAAAGTTGTATAGCAGTGGTCTAAAGTATTTTTGCCTCTAGTAGGGCAGTTGACTTGCTGGAAGAAGTTCTTGTTCTAAGTTAGCACTGTTGAAATCCCCTAACACTATGAGGAGTGAATCTGAGTATTTCTCTTCAACACACAAAGTCTGATCAGTTAGATTTTGTAATGCATTGTTTATGCAAACTTGGGGTGGAATGTATGTTGCAGCCAAGCCAATAATTGATAAATAATGTCTCTAAGTTCTTATCACAGAATTTCTTTAGTATAGTTATATCTTTACACCACTGGTTGTTGATATAAAAGCAAAAAGCTTCTCCCTTTTTATCAGATGTTTCTGAAATTCTGTCTGCCCTCTGCATTTGAAAGCCTGGAATATGCAAACTTCTGTTTTCAATTGACTCATTAAGCCATGTCTCAATAAAACAGACTACTGCCAAATTACAAAAGGCAATGTTACATCTATTTAAAATAAGGATTTCATCCATTTTGTTAGCGAGTGACCGTAAAGTAGTCAAAAAGATTGAAGGAAGAGAAATTTCTGTGGAATTTTTTCTCAATCTACTTAGGATGCGAGCATGCTTCCCTCTACAATGATGCCTTTTTCTGCTCTTTCCATTGTATGGAGAGCATTGTAAGTTCAAATAGAGTCTCCTTTGCATTTGCCTTTGTAAAAACAGGTGTGGGAGGGTGTAGATGTTTGAAGTTGCTTGATGTTTAACAGTTAAATAAATAATTCTTTGTGAATTGCAGTAAATAATAAAAATAATTAAAAACAGTAAAACTAACAGATAGCATTTCAGCGAGGCTGCCATACTCAGCGCCCTCTACTGGCGAAATATAGTGAATTATAAGGAAATATAATGGTACATTACTAATGAACAATAATTAAACTATATTTTAAAATACTGAAAATTAAGAAATATGCTGCATATTCACAATTTGATTTCAATGTTATAATACTTTTAAAGAGAATACTTGTAAATTATGAATTAGATAAAAAAGCAAAAAACGGTATTTGACACAAACTAAGATTAACAACATTGTTTTCATAGAATGACACCACAAACCAATACCTAGCATAGACAGTGTATTGTTAATGCTAGAAATACATAACTTACTATTTTTCTTACTTCTTGTTAAATATGCTGCTGAAAATATTAAACAGTTTCAAAACAACTGAATTGTTTTTAAGTATTATGATTACCTGTATTTAATATTATCCATATTAAGACAAACTGTCTCACATCCAAATCATCTATTTTTTCTCTTGTCAGTTCAGGTACTGATGTATTTTACTTTTCGGGATGCAGATTTTTTTTCTCTCCCTTACTGGCTTGTCATTAAATCTGTCACCAACTAATTATTCATGTATACCCATTTATTAAAGGAACAAAATAGTTACCCCTACTGACAACTTTTTTTATCAATCAATGTCAACATAACTGATTTTTTAAAAATCTTCTCTGATGGTTCACTATTCCTTTGTGTAAAGGCTGTAAATCAAACTATTATCTTCCTTTACACCCTATCATAACTAAGCATGTTCAGACAAGCAAAATAATTTGAAAAGAAACAGATAAGTGTTTATAAATCTTATGCCCATCAATACAAAACCAAAAGGTAACAGCTTGCATTATTTTTAAAATTATTTTAAATCTCTATAACTCTGATGCCATGTACAGGGCCTGTATTCAAAATAACAGTAAGAAACAGTAAAGCAAATAGTAAAAAAAGGAAACAACTACAGATTTTTCCAAAGAATGTTTTCTCCAACACACATACACTCACAAACACATGTGTGTGTGTTTATATGTGCACTGGATATACCTGCCAGAGCAAATTGTATCTTTTACATGTTTCATCATAGCTATAAAAATACACAGTTGTTTTATATCTATTTATCTCCTGAGCTACAGAATTCCACATTTTTGTTAGGCATAATACATGAAATTGGAATACATTTAAGTTTTTAAAACTTGCATCCATAGAAAGGTGCTATCTGGTGATCTATAGCAAATGCAGCTTTTCCTATTTTTTATATAGATCACCTGATAGACTTATATAAGAAGTCTGGGCAGCAGCAAATAACTCTGACATTTAATAAATCAAAACATCCCCATCACTACACCCTGCCGCAGGAGGCGGAACAGATCAAATGGTTCCATCCCAGGCGCCATTTCCGGATGTCCTGACCCATGACTCGGCTGAGGAGCTGACAGACGCCTGGAATAGGATGGAGGGCATTGCCCTTGACCAGGTCGTGGCTTTGCGGCATCTGATCCGGCACCGCATCGCCCCGGCTCCCTGGTTTTCCGAGGAGCTGAGGGAGATGAAATGCTGGAAAAAACGGCTAGAGAGCAGTTGGAGGTCCAGCCGTTCCGTTTCTGATCGATCTTCTCTTGGGATCTTTACTAAGGCCTATGTGGGCGCAATCAGAGTGGCTAAGAAAAATTACTTCTCCACTCTGATCGCATTCGCGGATAACTGCCCCGCCGCCCTGTTTGGGGTGGCCTGGTCTCTCCTTTATTTAGGGGGATGGGATCACCCCACGCCTGGCTCCGCAGAGGAATTCAGTGGTTATTTCCAGGAGAATATTGTGCAGATCTCTGATGGTTTGGACTCCGACTTGACGAGTCCAGATGGAGCGACGGGTGCAGGTCTTGAGACTGTTTTTTGGGATGAGTTTGAGAATGTTGCACCTGAGGACATGAACAGGATTCTGGGACGACTTAAGGTAACCACATGTTTACTGGACCCGTGCCCCTCCTGGTTGATGCTAGCCTCTCAGGAGGTGAGACGAGGCTGGTTCCAGGTTTTTGTGAATGCTTCCTTGCAGTAGGGTGTCGTTCAAATCATCCTGAAAGAGGTGGTGGTATGGCTCCTCTTCAAGAAACCTTCACTGGATCTAGCTGATTTAAGTAATTATCATCCTGTCTCCAATCTCCCCTTTGTGGTGAAGGTTGTAGAGAGTGTGGTTGCCTGACAGTTCCCCCGGTACCTGGATGAATTTGTCAATTTGGATTCACTCCAGTCTGGCTTCAGGCCCAGGTACAACATGGACACGGCATTGGTCGCGTTGGTGGATGATCTCTGGAGGGCCCGGGATAGGGGTTGTTCCTCTATCCTGGTCCTGTTAGACCTCTCAGCGGTTTTTGATACCATTGACCATGATATCATGCTGCGCCGGTTGGAGGGGTTGGGAGTGGGAGGCATCATTCTTTGGTGGTTCTCCTCATACCTCTCTGACCATTCGCAGTCTGTGTTGGCAGGAGAACAGAGGGAATAAACCTATTCTCCAAAGCACCCAAAGGCAGAATAAGAAACAATGGATGGAAACTAATCAAGGAGAGAACCAACTTAGAACTAGGGAGAAATTTCCTGACAGTTAGAACAATCAGTGGAACAACTTTTGTCCAGAAGTTGTGGATGCTCCAACAGTGGATGTTTTTAAGAAGAGATTAGACAACCATTTGTCTGAAATGGCTTGAGCAAGGATTTGGATTAAAAGACCTTCAAGATACTTTCCAACTCTGTAATTTTGTTAAGAATTGCGCTAGTTGGGGGGGGGTTGAGACTGGGAGGCACTGTTTTTCGGTGGTTCTCCTCCTACCTCTCTGGCCGGATGCAGACAGTGTTGACAGGAGAACAGAGGTCGACCCTGTGGGGCCTCACTTGTGGAGTGCCTCAGGGGTCGGTCCTCTCGCCTGTCTTGTTCAACATTTCCATGAAGCTGCTGGGTGAGATCATCCATGGCTTTGGGGTGGAGTACCATCAATACGCTGATGACACTCAGCTGTATATCTCCACTCCAGACCACCCCAACGATGCCGTCAAAGTGATGTCCTGGTGCCCGGAGGCTGTGCGGATCTGGATGGGGTGCAATAGACTCAGGCTCAATCCCTCCAAGACCGAGTGGATGTGCCTGCCGGGGTCGCGATATAGCCAGCTTGTTCCATCGCTGGCTATTGGGGACGAGTCTTGGGTGTCCTCCTGGATGTACAGCTGTCCTTAGTAGACCATGTGGCAGCCGTCACCAGGGCGGTCTTTTACCAGGTTTGCCTGGAGCGCCAGTTGCACCCCTTTCTAGATCGCGATGCCATGCAGACAGTCACTCAAGCACTCGTCATGGTCAGTCTGGACTACTGTAATGCTCTCTACATGGGACTCCCCTTGGGATGCATCTGAAAGCTCCAACTGGCACAAAATGCGGCAGCGCAGGGGGTTATGGGAGCCAGTGGCAGGACCCATGTGACCCCCCTCCTGTGCGAGTTGCATTGGTTGCTGGTGGGTTTCCGGGTGCATTTCAAGGTGGTTGTTATGACCTTTAAAACGCTCCATGGCTTAGGACTCGGTTATTTACAGGACTACATTCTGCAAGCAAATACCTGCCATCGACCGGTACGCTCCCACAGAGAAGGTCTCCTCAGGGTGCCGTCGGCCAGACAATGCCGGCTGGTGACACCCAGAGGGAGAGCCTTCTCTGTGGTGGCTCCCTCCCTCTGGAATGACCTCCCACCAGAGATTCATATTATCCCAGATCTCCATGCTTTTCGTCGTGCCTTAAAAACTCATCTTTTTATCCAGGCCGGTTTGGCCTAATCACACCTCTTCTGTCCCAAAATCTGTTACTAATTTTAAATATTTTAAATTTTAGATTTGGTTTAAATCGGTTTTACATTCCGGTTTTTTAAATTTAGCCATCAAATTTATATTATTTTGAATTTTTTCTTAAAATGTGTTTGTATGTCTTAAGTGTTTTTTAAATGGCTGTACCTGGGTCCCTTCGGGGAGAAGGGCGGTATAAAAATTAAAACAAATAAATAAACAAACAAACAAATATAAAGCATGTCAAATAGCTTAGTTGGTGATCCAAGGCACTGATATTCCTTTTAGGATACTTCCCTTATAAGAATATTCTGACTTCTTTTACATTTCACTGGTTTATGCATCACACAGAAAATAAATCTCTTTCCCTGTTGTCTGTGTCCTTGACACTGAATAATAATAGAATTGTTTTTCTGGATAGAGCACAAAAATTTTATTCAGTCACTTCCATTTGTTTTTCATAGTAGACTTTTCAAAAACACTTAATCAATGAAGAGATTTTTATGTAAAGAATACATTAAGTACTTTTGCAGATTCTTTTAATCTTAAATACTTTATAGAAAATTGTGGAATACAAGGATTGATCTTGGGCAATCTCAGTGCCTGTCCAAGATTTTTTTCCTTTTTTCTGTTTTAAGCAGTACAAAGTGTAATCAAGTAAGTTTTTGTATTTTTATAATTATTCTTAAAATAACTTATTTTTTTAACTTATTATACATTTGAGATGCTTTTTAAAAACAAAATTATGTGTATTGTTCTTCTTTTTAACAAGTCAATTTGATGGAGCAGCACTAGTCTTCTCTTAGTGAAAGAGCCTTGATCTTCTGAATAGAAGTGATTTTGACCAATGTCTAGGGATATATATGGAAACCTTTGTGAGTGTATGATGGCAATTCAGAAAAAAACTCCATTTGGTTATCAATGTCAGACACTTGCAGATAGAGAACTTTTATTCATTCATTCATTCATTCATTCATTCATTCATTCATTCATTCATTTATTAATTTAGATTTATTTTTATTATACACATTAGAAAACTACAACATTACATTACTTTTTGACATAATCGCCATTCAAATTGAGGCACTTTTCATAGTGTCTTACAAGGTTTGAAATTCCTTTTGCATAGAAATTTCCCTCCTGGGAATGAAACCAGAAGAGGTGGTAGTCGCTCGGCACCAAATCTGGGCTATAGTGGGAATCATCAAAAACATTCCAATGGAACTGCTCCAAAAGTTCTTGGGTACATCTAATGATGTTTGGGCAAGCATTATTGTGAACCAACACCGCACTGGAAGTCAGCATGCCTTGACACTTGCGCCACACCACTTCAAGAATGACAATGCATTTCACGATGCTGTTACAGGGTGGCTTCATTTCCAGAAGAGATAATTTTCGCAGAAGAAATTTCAAACCTTGAAAGATGTTATGGAAAGTCCCTCAATTTGCACGGCGATTATTTTGAAAAGTAATATAATCTTGTAGCTTTCTAATGTGTGTAATAAAACCTCTGTAACTGAGTGTCTGTCATTGATAACCAAATTGAGATTTTTTTTCTGAATTGCCCTTGTATTATTCCAATCCAAGGTCCATTTCATCCATTTTAAAGTTTTGTTCTGACCATAAAATATATGGTTTCATTTTCAGGATGAAAGAAGGATGGCAATCTGACTACTGCATTTAACCTGTTTTTTGAGTTGTGATTTTGAGGCTTCCCTTCCACCCCAAAAAAACCATTTTTAGGCTAGTCCATGGTGCAGTAGAGGCTGATTTTATCCTTGTTATTACTGATCTGAATTGGATCAGTAATGTAGGATTGAGGGTTTGAGGGGAAAGCTGTAGTTATACATGCACCACAACAACACTTTTTTAAGTTCCATAACTGCTAATTTACCTGATAACATTGCTGTTGTTTTAAAACTTGCTGTGAGATAGAATTTATGCAGGTGGATAGGGATTTCCATTTCTGTCATCTTGCCTTATTTTAAGGGCAGTTAATGCAGAGGGTAAATGTATACACAATTAGGCTTGCCTTTTACATAAAAGTTGCTAATGCAGCTGAAATTATATAAAAATAAAGGCTACTAGGATAATGCCTTTTAATGGTACACGTTTTTCATACAATTAAGAAACAGCATTTGCTCTCTCTTTTTGCTTTGCTTTGTTTTGCTTTTGTTAAGCAGCCAACAGACACCCTTATGTGCAAGCATAAACATCAGTTGCTTTTCTACATAAAATTGGCAAAACAATGAAAATAAAACCCCAAAACAGTAACAAAGAAATTATGGCACATATTTATTCATTGAGGCAAATGCAAGACTATCTTTCTCATTGTCCTGCACCTTGCTGATTGTATAAGCAACAGGCTACACATTTAAAGACATTGTAAATACTTCTTTCTGTTCAGAGTGGAGCTTTTTATATGCATTATATAAAACATGCTTATCTAAACAAATGTCAGTTGCTAAGAACAGACTCATCATTTCCTATAGGATTTAATATAACAATATTGTACAACCTATGACCTTGATCATATTTTATGGAAATTGATTGTTGTCATGTATTCAATATTGACAATGGAATTCAACTGCTCTGTATAGTGAACTCACAATTGTATGAAATGTATTCTAGTGTTGTTGGGTACAAAACTGTCAACTCAAAACATTTGACTGAACTTTCAAGTGGGGCTGCTTTAGTATTAATTCAAAAATGATTTCCCACTTCATTCACACCCCTTTTTATTCCCTCTCTTGGAAACTTCCCATGGTCCTGGGCACATAAAGTTGTGTGAGAATTTTGTGAGCTGCCTTATTTTCTACCATTTCAAGGAAGTGAAAAGCACATCAGGTTAATTAACTCTGTTTATTGACCTCATTTTAAAACCTTAGATCTCATACAATATTCAAGGAAAACAAATATTCTGAGTTATATGACTGATTTATTTTGGTAAATAGAATTTCTTCCAAATGAATTAAGAATGATCTTTCATTGATAAAATAAATCTAATTGTTGAAAACTATGAACTAATATTTTAAATGTAATGTGAAATATAGTTGAACTGTTTTCATAGAAAAGAACTATATTTTAACATTTTAATAAGAATTCATAATTGGATATCAAATCTGTCCTCTATCTATCTATCTATCTATCTATCTATCTATCTATCTATCTATCTATCTATCTATCTATCTATCTATCTATCTACCATCATCTAATGAATAAATAAAAATCTGCAATCATCCCTTCCGAAATTTCTAAATTTCTAAAAGTTGCTTCCTATTTACTAAAGCAAAGACTCAAAACTACCAAAAACATGTATTTTCAATAGATGTGTTCATAATACTTCATTTCTGCATAAACTTATGGCTAACATGGGCTTTCATTTTTATTAGAATAGCAAAATTATTGTGAAATAAAAGAATTAAATCAACAAAAATCAGTATCTCTGATAAAGGGAAACAAAAAATGAATTGGGTTCAGTATGTCTCTTATACAGAAATGTTTTTGATGAAAGCAGAGGTCTTGTTGTTTCCAGTATCTGCTACAGGTCTGTATGCACCCGGAAACTATGCTGCATAGAAGATTTTAGGCAATGGTAAACTGGTGAGATTCAGGTAACAGGAAAAGAAAATCAGCAAAAACTCTTCTATAAGAGTTAAGTGAGAATTTATAACTAACAGAAACAGAAGCCTATCCAACCTATACTCAAAATAATTTCTATTTTTTAATCTGATTTGCAGAGATACCACAGAAAAATACAGTATATATTTTTCATTTACAAAGATCAGATTAATCATTAGTTTAGAATGTATCAAAATAAATTCTGCAAACCATATCCCTATATGGCAGAGGCAATCTATTTGTCGGAATCAATATTACAGACAATTCAAGCCTAAACCATAATGGATTATGAGGAAGATAAATATTGTTAAACAATTTTAGCTTGAAGCTGCACCTAATCTGAAGATGACAGCTACATGATCATCCAGGTTACAGTTAATTAAGTATTACTGCTTACAAACTAAAACTCATGAAAAATGAAAATAATTTATTCTGTTATAAAGAAGGCAAAGATGAAACTGAAACTTAGGCAGGATGAAATTAGTTAACCAAACCTAGATTTACCATAATAAATCTGATAATGGACTATAAAATTCAATATACTATCAGCTAACATAGCATAGCTTTATGATTAACAAATCCTGTTCATATCCATACACACATAGCAGTTATATAAAAATGGAACATCACTAATGTATACTTGGTGGCCTTAATGCCGAGGGAAGCAATAGAGTTCAAAGCAACATACTTTGAAATAAAATATATTTAGAAGTGCCTATTTTGAGGGGCTTTTCCCTGTAGATAGACCTGGAGAACTAATTTTGCTAAGTTCCAAAACTTACCAAAACGTATATATATAACTCCCCCCAAATTTCTTCCTGCCTGTATATCTCACTCAAAATGTTGGCGATATTTTTACAGCCCTATTTGATTATGTTCTTTTTTATATTATGTTCTTTTCTATATTATGTTTGTTGGATCTTAGAATCTCCAGACTTGTCGGAGCCGAGACGAGTCGATTCCCCCCCCACCTTGTGGGCTTCCATATA
>JANHFO010009857.1:228327-239514 GCA_032468095.1 Pareas carinatus | reverse complement strand
ATAGATAGATAGATAGATAGATAGATAGATAGATAGATAGATAGATAGATAGATAGATAGATAGATAGATATTTCATCTGTTGGGGAGGAATTCTGGCCTTTCTTTACAAGGAAAGGGGAACTTTCTGCTCAGGAGGGGTGCCTGTTATGAGGCGAGAGGGTAATCCTCCTCAAAGTCCTGCAAATGAAGGTCTTTGCATCTCTTCATGATAGTCATTCAGGGATTGACCGCATGAAATCCCTGGCTAGGGGTTATATGTGGCGGCCAAAAATGAACGTGGATATTCAGGCATGGGTAAGTGGCTGCACTCCCTGTCAAGAGTCCAGACCTGCGTTGCCTAAAGCTCCCCCCAAAAGAATGGGAAAGGTCACCCGGTGCATGGTCAAGGCTCCACGTCAACTTTGCGGGGCCCTTCCATGGAAAGAATTTTCTGGTAGTGTTAGATGCATTCTCACGGTGGCTGGAGGTTAAGTTAATTCCATCAACCACTACTGAAGTTGTGATTGCTGTTCTTGATGGCATTTTTGCTAGTCATGGTCTTCCTGATCTCCTTGTGTCGGATAACAGGCATCAGTTCACCTTTGGGGTCCTGGAACAATATATGGGGGAAAGGGGGATCCATCACGCATTGACTGCGCCCTACAACCCAGTGGCAAATGGGATGGTGTAGCGCGTGGTTTGGTCTACCAAATAGGCCCTGGGAAGGCAAGGACCTGGGCCATGGCAGGACAGAGTAAATAAATTCCTGTCAAGGCAGCATGTTACCCCCCACAAGTCAACAGGCCACAGACGAGTAGAAATGCTGGGCCACAAGCTCCAACTGGTTCTAGACTGTCTCCATCGAAATTATGCATCCGGTAAAAACACAGCAAAACACAACAAGGCCCGACAACTAGATGTAGAGGACAAAGTTTATGCCAGAAACTATACCAGTACTATTAAACGGGTTCTGGGGACAGTGATTGAGCTAGCAGGGCCCAGATCATATGTGGTCAGCCTAGCTGATGGAACAAAATGGTGGCACCACATTGACCAACTACAGGGAATAGCAAAGCAAAGCGCTTCACTAAGGAAGGGAAACTGGGACACTAATGCAACTATTCCTCCCTCATAGACTACCTGGGGTACAAAGAGCATTTTCAAGGATTATAAATAGTTTCAAAATAAGGTTCAATAAATTATATATCTACTAAAGCTGCAACAATCACCCCTAGTTCTTCTCTTTGCTAGACTAGACATAGATACCATGTTTCCTCAAAAATAAGACCTAACTGGAAAATAAGACCTAGCATGATTTTTCAGGATGCTCGTAATATAAACCCTATCCCCAAAATAAGCCCCAATTAGGATCGTCAGACAGACAGATGCATTGAGTACCGTATTTTCCTGAAAATAAGTCCTAACTAGAAAATAAGCCCTAATGCATCTTTTGGAGCAAAAAATAATACTAGACCTGGTTTTATTTTCAAGAAAGCATGGTAGTTCTTGCAATCATTCAGAACCAGAATCAGAATTTATTTATTATTCATCATTTGGTTTAACCTCCACGCCCTTTCTGTTGCTCTTCTCTGCATTACTGGCATAAAAGTTAATTAAACATTAAAATGGCTGAAATCCTGTGAGTTTGTTTTGCAAAAAGTCCCAGGGGAAGGATGAGTCTCTTATGAGATTCTCGTATCCTCATGTGTGACTGCAGGCATTTTAGAGACAAGCTTGCTGATCTTAAACCCATCCAGCTCATTATTTTTAAAATTAAAATTAACCCTGCTAGAATTTTTTTTTATCAAAATATAGATTTGGCGTGTAGCATTAGAACGTTTCCCGTTCTGTTAAGTCTCTGAAAGTGTTGTGGCCACAGGGCTGCTTAAACCTGTAACCCAGTACGAAGAAGACAATATCCAAACAGGTTCAAAGAAAGAGAAAACTCTTATAGCTCTGTTCATTTATTATTTATTTATTAATAATATTTATATCCCGCCCTTCTCCCCGAGGGGACTCAGGGCGGCTTACAGGCAATATTATTAACATGACCATTTGTATTATTGTTTTGTTGAAAACCTTACAGCAGAGCCATCCATAGGGTCCTTTAGATTCTTTGAGATATATTGGCGCCCAGACATTGAGCTACAGTGTTCCAAGACATTGTCTTAATCTCCCATTCACAATATATGAAAACAACACCTTGTGTCAAGAGCTGAGGAAATCAGGAGATTCGGGCAGTTCGAGAGTATAAAGATATATTGCAAGAATCTGACCAACTGAAAGTCAAGGGAAATGAGCGGAAGATAAGGCAGGCATTCAAGGTGGGCTGTACCTAGATCTCTTGTGGGCACACAGACTCATGACTTATAATGCATTTGACTCCTCCCTCAGGCTCAGTCTGGTCATCTCTTGCACCTTGATGGAAATGCTATAAACAAGGAATATTCTACTGAATGGTAGCAGAGCAGATTTCTTCCAGCAGGAATTTTCCGGATGGTGGTTTATAGCCAGGGGAAAGGAAACCACCCCTTTATAGGGGGAATTGAGCTTCTGCAGGAGAACACCCTTCCAGAAGGAACTGGCAGCATGTATCTCTCTGTTTTGAGCTTCCTTTTCCACTTTCTCTGGCAGGAGCTACACAGGATTCCACATCCTTTGGCCCTTGCTGAGATTTTTAGCCATGCACGAGGACTCATCCTCAGATGTTTTCAGAAAAGGGAAAATGTGACTTTGTTTACATTTCGCTAGACAGTCAATTCACCTGCCTCATACACAACAAGAAAACCATTTGTGCCCGACTGTGGGATTATTTTGCGCCCAGCAGGTCTCTTCTGTCTATTTAATGTATTATCCATACAAAGGAGGGACACCATGCCAAGCCTTGCAAATGTACTAAGCCTGGGAAAGTAGGAGGTTAGGGGTCACAGTGTGGAGGAAACTAGAGTGTCTTTTTGGAACAATATTGTTGCTGGGAAAGAAGCATTGAAAAGAGAACATCCACCAGAATTAAATAAAAGACATACACCTAATTGTGTAATTGTTTGATTGTTGCCACATTATGACTGACTATTTATGTGCTTACTTTTCAGTTCTTATTGAAAGAAATAAAAAGTTATTTCTTTTTTAAGCTAATCATCTCCTTTTGCTTCTACTGTAGAATTTATGATGGAAATCTGAGATATTTTTTCCTATAAAATCACATGGTACAGTGAGCTATTCAGGATGAGGAAATAACTCTTCAATTTCTCATTAATTTGATTGACGTTGCCTGAAGTAAAGATTATTGGTTTAGTAGTGCTTTGTATTTAATGTTGACCTGAATGAAAAGGATTAGTTTATTAATACTGTGAAAAGATTCAAATTATCAATTAAAATCAGCTGCCTCGAAAACTATTTGAAAAATTTGGATGGCTTTTTCTAAATTGGTTCAACTCAGTTCAATGAATCAGTTCAGATATAAAAATCTAATTGGGTCAGTTTTCTTTATCAAGGTAGAAATATCACATGGATGGGATGTGATTTGCACAGGCCTGAGATCCACTGGGTTACTTCAAATAATGAACACCCCCTTTCATATGGGAGACCCAGAGCAATTATTCCCAAAAAAGGATCTTAAGTTTCAGATATACAAATTGAAGCACTGAGAAGCTTTATATTTTTGAAATTTGCAGAATAGAACAAATGGAAATATCACATAAGCTTTGAACATGAAAAAATTCAAAAGTGAAGAAAACACTGATATAGAATAGAATAGAGCTGGAAAGGACCTTGAAGGTCTTCTTGTCCAACCCCCTGCTCAAGGAGGAGACCCTATATCATTTAAGAAAAGTCCCTGTCCAGTCTCTTCTTAAAAACCCCCAACGATGAAGCACCCACAACTTCTGAAGGAAAACTGTTCCACTGGATGATGATGATTAATTGTCCTCACTGTTAGGAAGTTTCTCCTTAATTCTAGGCTGTTTCTCTTCTTAATTAGTTTCCATCCATTGTTTCTTGTCTTGCCCTTTGGTGCTTTGGAAAATAAGTTGACCCCTCCCCTTCTTTGTGGCAGCCCCTCAAATACTGGAACACCACTATCATGTCACCTCTATCCTTCTTTTTTCTACACTAGCCAAACCCAAATCCTGCAACCATTCTTCATATGTTTTAGCCTTTAATTGTCTTAGTTGCTCTTCTCTGCCCTTTTTCCAAAGTCTCAACATCTTTTTCGTAATGTAGTAACCAAAACTGGATGTAGGATTCCAGGTGTGGCCTTACTGAAGTTTCATAAAGCAGTACTAATACTTCATGTGATTTTGATTCTATGCCTCTGATTAAACCACCAAGGATTGTATTCACTTTTTTTTGGCTGCTTTTATCTATAGCTCTTTTCTATTTATCTCAGTAAATAAACTGGTTAATCAAATCCAGGGTACTGTGCAACACAGACTTCCCCAGCCTGGTATCTGTAAAATATTAGGGCTACAGCTTCCACATTGGTGAAGGAATAGGACACCCTGAAGCTGTGGTCCCAGTCCAAGGAGCACCAGGTTTGGAAAAGCTAGGACAGAAACGGTAGGTCATTTAGAACGGACATTTCCTCTGAGATGTAAAGCAAACCTCAACAGCGTGTCCCGGTTCTTCCATGTCCCGATCTCAGCAGGAGCCTTAGAGAAATAAATGAGATAACAGAGGCCTTATTTTTAAACCCAGATGTCCTTTAAGATCTTTCCTGTTGCTCTTTGCAGACTACTTAGTATAAGAGTGCACTTTTGACCTCAAACCTGCAGTCTGAGCTGCCGGGAGAAGGAAACTTCGCCTTTAATGGAAATAACAAATGGCCTCACCGGCATGGACATATGGAATATCAGACCAAGTTGCAAAACAGTAGTCCTTCTTCCAGCCCAGCTGTGGATTTGCTCGGAAGTTAATTTGTCATTAGAAATCCCCTGGCAGTGCTACTGGTGCTTTACGTGCAGAGAGGAGCAGTTTATCATGATTTCTCATGTCATCTTCAGGTTGCATACTGAAACCTCACTTATGGCTTTTAGCTACCCCCGTAAATGAAGAGCAGAGATTAAAGGATTCTTCTCAACGTTCTAAACTCAAAACTCGGCATGAAACTAAGAAAATAGCAGAGTCAATATTTATTTTATTCTGATTCTGATTCTAACATTACACCTATAAAGATCAAACTCTTGCAACTCGTGATATTCTCTGTGACACTCTATACTAGCAAAAGTTTGAGAAAGAATATTGATGCCTTTGAATTCTGGTGATGCAGAAGACTCCTGAGAATACAATGGATCACCAAGAAAACAAACTAATGGATCATCAAACAATCAATCCAGAGTTCTCGCTAGAGGCACAAATAGCCAGCTAAAACTATCTTCCTTTAGAGACATTGTGTAAAGACCTAGAAAATAACTACAGACCTCTGACAAAATAACTACAGATCCCTCACTTCCTGTACATAAACTGCTTCAACGTCTTCCCTCCAAATGTCACTGTAGGGCACTGCACACCAAAACAACTAGACACAAGAACAGTTTTTTCCCCATGCCATCACTCTACTAAACAATCAATTTCCACAACACTGTCAAACTACCTAGAAGAGCCATGTTACTATTATCTTTCCTTCTCATCTTTGCTATTACCTTTTTTCTAACTTTGTATGACAATAACTTGTTGCTTGTATCTTACAATTTATGTTAGTTGTTTCATTTAGTATCCTAGTATGACACGTTGATTGCTTATTTAGCATTTTATGACTATCACTGAACGTATCTTATGACTTGTGATGAATGTATGTTATGATTATGATCATAATTTTCACTTGTAGCTTGTATGTACATTGAGAATTTATGCACTGGAGACAAACTCCTGTGTGTCCAATCACATTTGACCAATAAAGAATTCTATTCTATTCACTTTGGAAAAGACTCTGATGCGGGGAAAAACGACATGAAAGAGAAGAGCATGACCATAAACAAAGTGGATGGACTCAGTTACAGTGGTGGTGAGTGCACTATAGGGATATCTGAAAGAGCAAGTTAGGGATAGATCATTGTGGAGAAAATCTATGCAGTCTCTGAGAGTCAAAAACCATTTGATGGCACATAATTCATCAAAAGGATTAAACAGAGAGCACTATTTGAACCTGGAGTCATTTGACATATTTATGGAATGGCAGTAAAGAACTTCAAGCAGGAATAGAACTATTCAACAATTTGGCAACATTAGGGACAAGAATAGATGGGAATTTTATTTGGGTAAAAATGTGATTTTAGCAACATCACTGTTGGCAGCAATTCTTCAAAGGAATTGTGACTTTGAGGGAGAGTTATTATCAGGGACTACAAAAATAGGACTTTTTCACTGCTGTATCTCTCCATCACTTCCTACAGGGCGACAACGCAGAACATCCTGTCATACAGCATTACAGGCTGCTTTGGAAGCATCCCTACATCAGACAGGAAGACGGTGCAGAGAGTGGTGAGGATGGCCGAAAAGATTGCTACCCCTCTAAAGAGCGACGGCTCAATCCCCATCTGCGCGGAATACAAGTGCACGCTCAACAAGGCCTTGCAGCAGATCGCCTACCTGGTTCCTGTTGTCCAGCATCTACTGCACTCTCTAGGGCCAGGAAAAACCTTTGCAAAACTCGATCTGGCCCAAGTGTATCAACAGCTCCCTGTAGATGGCGCGACAGCAGAAACCCAAATCATAGTAACACACAGGGGTGCCTTTAAATGCAATCGGCTACAATTTGAAGTCAGTGTAGCCTCAGGGATTTTCCAAAGTGTAATGGAGCAACTCTTACAGAAAATTCCTAGGGTTGTCCCCTTCTTTGATGACATGCTCATTACAGCAGAGCACGAAGCCCAACTCCACAAGCGCCTGAGGGCTGTCCTAACCTGTTTCTGGAGGGAAGGACTTCATTTAAAAAGGGGGAAATGCAAGATCGGTGTCGCCAAAGTAGACTTTTTGGGCTACCAGATAGATGGTTGGGGCATACACCCAACAACAAGCAAAATCAAAGCAATCAGAGATGCTCCAACCCCCAAAACCAAACAAGAGCTTCAGGCCTTCCTGGGACTCCTCAACTTTTATAATAGCTTTTTAAAGGGGAAAGCAACTGCTGCCAACCCACGCCACAAGCTATTAGCAAAAAACACCCCCTGGGAATGGGGGCAGAGACACTCGTATCATTCCATGTAGGCTTCCCAGGATTCAGTTGATGGGTTGAATGGAGCTGGGGTTGTGATCGGACTGGCCATGCTTTTTACGATCTTTTCCACGCAGTCAAACAACTCCTCTCAGAGGACACATTCCTCATAAGATACAACACCTTTCCAGTTGTGTAGTGTGTGATGCCTCCCCATTCAGGGTTGGGGCAGTCCTCAGCCATAGGCTACCCAGCGGCGAGGAAGCACCCATCACTTTCTACTCTCGGAGTCTGTCCAAGGCAGAATGAAATTATAGCTAATTAAACCGAGAGACACTAGCACTAGTAGCTGGGAACCAAACGGTTCCATGAGTACCTGTTTGGCAGGCACTTCGAATTGGTCATGGACTACAAGCCACAACTTGGCTTGATCGCCAGAGACCAACCAACACCCCGAGCCCTGTCGCCCCGCATGACAAGATGGACAATTTTCTTAGCAGCTTACAACTACATGTTGATACACAGACTCAGGGCAGAACTGGGTCATGCGGATGCCCTCAGCCAGTGCCCATTGCCAAGCACAGGCACCCTGGAACCGGCAGAAGAATCCATCCTATTAATTGACTGCCAAGACCCGGGGTTTGTCACATCTGCCAAAGTGGCCGAATAAACCACCGCTGATCCGATAACATGGAAAATACTTTCATGGGTACAAAGGGGCTGGCCAGAGGGCACTGGGGGCAAAGGGTTCTACCCATTCGAATCCAGGAAAACACAGTTGGCATCTCACGAGGGGTGCTTACTGTGGGGGGATAGAGTGGTCATTCCTGCCAAACTACAGAAAACAGTACTGACAACAATCCACAAGTGACACCTCACGATAGTCAGGATGAAGGGGCTTGCCCGGGAATAGACCAGGATGTCCAAGAGTGGGTCACAAAATACCAACAATGCCAGCAATCCCACCTTGCACTCCCAAAAGCACCAACCCAGAAGTGGGAGAAGCCACAAGGGCCCTGGTCGAGAGTCCATGTAGACCTGGGCCGACCATTCCAGGGGCACACCTTTTTAGTAACTGTGGATGCTTACTCGAAGTAGTTGGAAGTCTCAACCATGCGATCCACAACAACCCAGGCCGTAACCAAAACACTCCGTACATTGTTTGCAACACACAGCCTACCCAACACTCTCATGTCTGACAATGGGCCCCAATTCACCAGAACCCCATTTGAGGAGTTCCTTGCAGGCCTGAGATTCCACCACACACTCACTGCCTCCGGGAACCCCAATGCAAATGGCCAGGCTGAATGCATGATCCGGCCCACAAAGGAAGCCCTGGGAAGGTTGGGGTAAGGGGACTGGCAGGAGAGGGTAGATGAATTCTTGGCCTGGCAGCACATAACATCCTGCACGGCTACTGGCAGGAGCCCGGCAGAGTTACTATGAGCCACAAACTGAGGTCGACTTTAGATCGCTTCAACTCCTGCTATGCCCCCCAAGGGGAGAGAGAGTCCCACGGTAACATAAGAACCTTTAAACTAAGGGACCCGGTTTTCACAAAAAACCTTAACAATGGCCCCCAGTGGGAAGACGGTACAGTCACAAAAATAACTGGTCCAAGTCCTATGTAATCAACCTCCAAGATGGTCAATCGTAGAGGCAGCACATAGACCAGTTAAGGAGCCACCTCCGAGAAACCCCCAAAGGGAATCTTAGCGCCACCCTCAACCAGAATAACAATACAGTTCCTCCCTCCTCAGGGGCCGAAGGTGAGAAATACGTGCTGGACTTATCTGATGAAATTGGAGAACTCCACCACGACCACAAGAATCTGTCTTTAGCTGAAGTCGAGGCCACGCCTGGAGGCACCTAGAAACTTCCAATGGGAGCTCCGGAGTCTTCTACAGGCATGCCCTCTTCTTCGGTCACCGCCCCATCAACTGAACCACGCAGGTCCGGTTGAGCGTATAAACGCCCCACCTACCTGCGTGACTACGTATGCAGAATGGGTGAAGAGCCTTCTGCGTAGGGAGGGGTGTTGTGTCCTGGGCAGTCCTGGGGAAGGGCATTCCTGAATGCAGGAATGCCCCCGTTGCTGATTTTATTTATTTATTTATTATCAAATTTCTATATCGTCCTTCTCCCCAAAGGGACCCAGGACGGTGTACAGCCAATAAAACAGCCAATATACAATTGCAAAAATTTAAAAACAATTAAAAGAAAATTTAAGGTGGTTGAAAAATTTTAAAAAAACCAATATTAAAACCAATTTAAAACCAAATTTAAAATTAGCATTTGAAATAAAAATTTCACAGGGGGAAGGTGTGACTAGGCCAAACCGGCCTGATTAAAAAGATGTGTTTTTACTGCACGACGGAAAGCACGGAGGAGGTCGTTCCAGAGGGTGGGTGCTGCCACAGAGAAGGCTCTCCCCCTGGGGGTCGCCAGCCAGCATTGTCTGGCCAACGGCACCCTGAGGAGGTCCTCTCTGTGGGAGCATACCGGTTGGCAGGCTGCCCTCTTGAATCGGCTTAAAAGCGGGTAGCCTGCCCCAACCGTGTGTCCTTAATGCAGCAGCAACGGTAACCAATAAAGGTATCCAGTTGAACCAGCCTCTGCCTCGTTCTTATGAACCCTCAGTCCATGTGGACTTAACAACACACCCACACTCACGAGCAAAGCCCTGTTTCAGAAAAGCTGTGAGAATTGATATGAAAGTTCGAATTTCTGTTTCTCAGCCTTTTTTCAAATTGCTATGTTGTTGAGAATGATGATATTCCTTGGAGGTAAAGATGGTTGTTCTTTTTTATTATACTTACTAATTGTTTTAATCTTTGTCACAGTTTGTCAATTACAGCCTGTATGTAAGAATAGGCAAATTCCTCGTGTGTTCAGACACACTTGGCAAATAAATACATTCAACTCAATTCAATTCTAATCTTTGTATGTATATACATGTAGTTTTTGTTTTCGTAGGTTTTCACGGGTATAGTTATGTAAGTTTGAGCATGTTTGGGTTTTTCCCCGTGTAAGATTGCGAGTTTATATATATATAAAACTAATGTAGTTAAATACAATCTCTACAAATAAAGAGAAATGTATCTCTATGAATGTAACTTCTTTTAATTCATTATGTGTTATATGATATACATTACTACATTGTAAAACAATACAAATGCCATTAAGTTAAAGTGAAGGGCTTTAAGTTACATTGCTTCCAAGCACTTGCTTAATTCTCCTGTTAAAATCAATCGTATTTAAAAGTATTTAGTTTCTGTCCTTATTTTTATTTTGCATAGGTATTGGAATTGCTTTTCTTATACTGTCTTTTAAAAAAAAACACCTCAAAATGTAATTATGACATACGAAAGTCCTTACTTAGGGTAGACTTTAATCTGATTATTGTCTGCCCTGCTGTGTAAATAGTCCCCTGGGCATAGATCCTCTTGCCCCCTCCACATAGTAGGGTGTTCTGCTTTAGATTTGCCTGTGTAACACTCCTTCTTTGCACAAACCTACTATCCTCTAAGCAAACCAACAGCAGACAATAGATACATACTAATGGAACTGTATACTTGCCATCTGTAAGAGCAGCTGCTCTCCTGCATCTGTTGGAACCAAGAGCTCTGCTAATCTGCATAATAAGGAGAAAGCTTATCCCACTCTAGCTAATAATCACAAAGCAATCGATGCTTTCCATTCCCTCACTGTGCAGCACAACCGAGTTTTAGCATGTTTTGGCCAAGTCTCTCAAGATATCTAGAGGTCAAGCAAAGCTGTGGATTGTTAATTTTGCCTGCAGCTAAAGATCATTCTACCTGTAATCAAGGCTGCCTCACAGAAAATACTGGTTTTTATGTATGCTTGCTTACATTCTTAAGACCTTCTCCCACCTATGCATGCATCCTCATTCAAAAAGACTGAAAATTAGAGACTGATCGAAAATATGCTTTTTACAAAAAAGTGAAGCCTCAGTGTTAAAGTAAGTAAGTAAAGTAAGTAAAATTTTATTTATACCCCGCCCTTCTCCCGAAGGACTCAGGGCGGCTTCCAGGCA
>JANHFO010009857.1:190476-202210 GCA_032468095.1 Pareas carinatus | reverse complement strand
GATCCTCGACCGAGCTGTGGGACAAGGTCTCCGGGAAAGGCCCAAGCTCCATCAGGAACCTTTCCGGGTCCATCAGGCGCCTGGGGCAGAATCATATTATTTGTTCCACCTCCCTGTGGCGTGGCGTGGCGGAGAGGAAGTCGAGCTTAAGGAGATGATGATCTGACAATGACTGGGGCTCGATGACTAAATCCCCCAATTTCAGATCATCTAACCACTGTCCAGAGGCAAAAATCAAGTCCAGTCTGTGTCCTCCGGTGTGAATGGGGGCCTGAACTAGTTGGGTCAGGTCCATGGCCGTCATGGAGGCCATGAACTCCCGAGCTACTCCCGAGGTCTCCCCCGCCGATGGCAAGTTGAAGTCCCACACGAACAAAAGCCGGGGTCTCCAATGCCACCTTGGAGATGACATCGAGCAGCTCGGGCAGGGCTGTTGTCACGTAGCGGGGAGCCAGGGATGCGATCAGCATGCCCATCTGCCTACCAGGTCCCCACTTCACCAGTAGAAACTCACATCCGGCTTCCTGAGGAACAGTGGTAGACAACATATTAAAAACAATATAAAAAACAATATAAAAAACAATATAAAAACAATATAAAAAACAATATAAAAAACAATATAAAAAACAATATAAAAAACAATATAAAAAACAATATAATTAAAAACAATATAAAAAATTATAATTGTAGTGACTGATTTGGGGTCAAATATAAAACTAATTTAAAAACCCAATAAGAATTTAAAATTAGCGAGTGCAGATCAGGTCAGCCCGGCCTGGGTAAACAGATAGGTTTTTACTGCTCGACGGAAAGCACGAAGGTCTGTCATAGTTCTAATCTCTGGGGGTAGGTCATTCCAGAGGGTGGGAGCAGTCACAAAGAAGGTTCTCCCCCTGGGGGTCACCAGCTGACATTGTCTGGCCAACGGCACACTGAGGAGGCTCTCTCTGTGGGAGCGAACAGGTTGATGGGAGTTATTGGCTGGCAGAATGCGGTCCTGAAGATAACTGAGCACCTTGAAGCGCATCCGGAAGTCCACCGGCAACCAATGCAGCTCGTGCAGGAGGGGGGTCACATGGGATCTCCCACTAGTACCCAAAACCCTCGCACGGCCGCATTCTGCACAAGCTGGAGCTTCTGGATGCGCCCCAAGGGGAGCCCCATGTAGAGAGAATTACAATAGTCCAGACGGGTCGTGACGAGGGCTTGAGTGACTGTCCACATGGCATCGCGATCTAGAAAGGGGCGCAATTGGCGGACCAGGCGGACCTGGTAAAAAGTCCCCCTGGTGACGGCTGCCAGAAGGTCTGTTAAAGACAGCCGTGCATCCAGGAGGACGCCCAAATTGTGCACCCTTTGTTGCACTGTCCCTGGGTCATGTGATCACTAGTTGTCACTTTCCCATCCAGCTTTTGACAAGCAAAATCAATGGGGGGGAAAGCTGGATTCATTTAATGGCTGTGTGATTCATTTAACAACTGCAGTGATTCACTTAACCACCATGGCAAGAAAGGATGCAAAATGGGGCAAAGTTCACTTAAACAACTGCCTTACGTAGCAATGGAAATTCGGGGCTCAATTGGTACTCATAAATCAAGGACCGTCTGTACTGAATTGAAAGTTTTAATAGCAGCAAAAAGTACTGAATACTTTAGCACAGAGGTCTCCAACCTTGGTCCCTTCAAGACGTGTGGACTTCAACTTCCAGCATTCCCTAGTTGAAGTCCACAAGCCTTAAAGGGACCAAGGAAACCTCTGCTTTAGCAACGCTATGGGATTTTAATTAAATGTAAATGCAGACCATTAATTTTTAGAGTGGGCCCCACGGAATGCCCTTACATTTTGCCAAAGGAGGACCTCATCATTTATATTTCTGTGATCCGATACCCATTTGTTTTTTCCCTAAAACAATAAGGCCACTCCGGTTTTTGAAGAGTGGTCCAGGAGGGGAACCTCTCTCATTACAGTAATAGATTAAACATTTTTGATTCTCCTCTATAGCATGGTATTTAGGAAGAGGATCCAATATATGTGTATATATTTCTTGGTTCACATCAATGGAGGAAAGCACTTTGTATATGGATCATTTTGCTAATGTTAATGCACATGGTTGACCTTTCCATTAAAAGCGAATGCAAAGATGGATAAGCAAAGATTAGTTGCTCAATTTGTACCAGGAATTCACGTTTATAAATTACTTGCTTCTGATTTACAGGTATCTAGAGTTAGAATGAGAAAATGAGGAGGTATCAAAACTTGTAACAGTACATGAGGATGGAAATTCCATGACTTATATACTTGTATTCATCCTAGTGAACGACCATGTATTGATAATGACTCTGACTATGCATAAAAATTATGCTATGATGCAATGAAGCCATGATTAATAGAATAATTAATTCCCATAGTTATAAAATTACAAATCCACTTTGGTGTTGTTACTGGATTCCAGATTTGAACTGATGCTTTTCAGCTTTGTCTTCAGGACAGCAGATCTTCAAGACTTCCTTGAATTATTTGAATATTTGTAAAATTAATTAATAGCCAGAGGCAATGGCATAAAAGCAATGAGACATTATCACTACTAGTTTTAGTTGAATTATTTCAATTAATTTTGCTATTTTTTATTTCAGATCTCATTATTGGGTAAGAGATAAAACAAATGAAAACAGCCAACTTTTCTAAATACTACATGGATGTAAGTTTCAATAAATCCGTAATAGTTTATATTTTAGATGACTAACTGCTCATTCCACTTCATGAAAGGCAGGAGAGAGAAACTCTTAATTGCAGCACAGATGCTAGATAAAAAGAATAAACGATCAAATTGCAAACACTGAAACCATCTCCAGGTAAAGATTTAGTAGGTTTCAATAGCAACTTTCAATTTACAAGATTTCCATAACTGCAGCAACTTGTTCAGGCAACTATTAATGTAATAATGTGGAAGAGATGAGGGAAAATTATATTCATAATCCTAAACCATTATCTGTTTCTTCAAAAATTATAAATTCTTTCTTTGGAGAAAAAGGACACTGCTGTGTAATCAACTTAATATTGATGTTACTTAATATTATTGATGTTACTTAATATTTTACACCATTTTTTAAAAGAGTATTAACAGTTTTCTCAGTCTTGTACTGCTAACTATTATTTATTCTCTGATTTCCTTTCATATGGAAGGGTTATTCTGAGTTTAAAATGCCAATACTATACCTGAATCCATTTTGTTTTTATTTTGATAACTGTTGATGAATTATTGTTTCCATATACACTTCAATGTTTCAAATATTTTTTCTGGTTTCAATTTCAACTAGAATTAATCTCTAAATGATCTCCTCATGCAAGATTATTTAAATTATGCCAATCTATCTAATCTATTTTAGATTATTTATACCATATTTTTAGTTGGGAATCAGTTCTATCAGCTATCCATGCAAGAAGATAAGGAAAAGGCCAAGGTGATTTATAAAGATCTAACAGATTTGCAAAACACCAACAAATATTCCACCTGCATCCTGAAACAAAAATTGATAATTATTGATGAAGGTTATGAAACCAAAGATGTTTGTCTTCCTCTTCTGAGCCCGAAACAATTTATTTAAGAAACATGTTAGCTCTGGACAAAAAACATTTCTTAGGTCCAGTCAACTACTGCCAACTACCAATTTCAATCAATTTTTAATTTCAACCAATGGGTCCTCATTGTTGACAAATTTATAACAAAGTATAAGTATAAATAAAATCTGAGATTATCTCCTTCACAAGGTCCATGTCAGATATTTCAAACAAGACTTACCAGCAATGTGCCTACATAGGCAGCTGTTGGCTCATGCATGACACATCCACAACAATCCCTTGAATTTCTGAAAATTCAGAATCGTGACTCTTATTTTTCAGCACCATGGTCAGTGGCAAATACTGTGCTTTTCTTCATTAGAAGAAATTCAACCTTCCTTATACTTTTGGCATTGCTTGCAGCATGCCACACACATATAACATCCTAGTGAATGAGAAGCTGCTTCACACAGGGATACCAAAAACAAGTGTGTTAGAAAATATGCCAGCTACCTATATTATTCAACCCACTAGCTGAATATTTTAGATTCTTACAAAAATAGTTGCCTGGAGATGCTTCACTAAGGAGGGAGGGATTATAGGACAGAAATGCTGACCATCATGAGATGGGAGCATTTCTGTAGACCAGAAGAATCTGAGATGAGAGGAGACAGTCAGCTTTGTATGATACAATGCAAATGTCCCCGACTATTGCAAACACCAAAGAGAATGACAGAAAGCATTACTGCAGATCCCAGCACAGAAATAAAATTGGTTTTCCAAAGCTCCACATGTGCCCTACAATCTCCACCATCATTCACAGCTAATACAACATATCCCAACGATTATGATAAAAACCTAGGGATTGAAGGAACCACATGCTCTGCACTATTTTCCTTAGAAGGAAGGTATGACTTTCTTAAATAATTCATAAATGGGCAGATTCCAACTGGGAGCCTTGGACTGATACAGATGCATTGGAAAGAGAGGAAATTAAAATGGAGGGGAACATTGCAAGATGTATCAACAAATCATCTAGAGCAGTGTTTCTCAGCAACTTCAAGATGTGTGAACTTCAAATCCCAAACTTCCTCCAGCCAGAATTCTTGGAATTGAAGTCCACACATCTTCAACTGCTCTAAAACACTTAGCAATGAGTGGCACAGTGTATATGAAGATCAGGAGAAGAAAACAAATAAATCTGAGACCAAACTTGGAGCATATGCAGGTGGAAGAATGGTTGAAGACTCTGTCAGCCACAATTCTTTTTCGGGTCACCAGTCTCCACTGTACGCATTCATTAATTTGTAACCTTTAGCTAATGCCTTGACTCTAAATTCACTGAACTAGAAAAGTGTCCCATTGAAATCAATTGAATGTATTCCTCAGTAAATGTGTCAGGTCAAGATGCCTACATATGCCTCCCAACCTCCATTCTTTTGATTCTTTTCCTCTAGCCTCCCTCCATTGTCACAGACAATCATAGGGAATGGAGTCAAAGGGCGTCCATTCAAGACAATCAAGCCCAAATCCCTCCCATAAGAATTTATCTCTTCATTAAGATGCCTGAGGTTCTGCCTTCAGGGGTGATACCTAGCTTCTAGTCATTAAGAACAATCCCACTGATTTATCAGTTTGTGAAAGGGCTCATAATATGTCCTCGACATCCCTTGGCATATTGGAATAAGGGGGTGATCTGTTTCAACTCCTTCCCTCTGGACGTCGCTACAGGGCATTGAAAATCAAAACAACTAAATGCAAGGATAGTTTCTTCCTCCTTGTCATCAGCCTGCTAAACAACTAACTTACATGATGATTATACTTTGCAACATGATGACATGATGAATGTACTTTAAGATTGTGATTGATTGATTAAGATTAAGATTCATAATTAATATCACGGTTTGTTGATTGCAACTTATATGTACATGAGAAGATGAATGTACTTTATGATTATGAATGTATCTTATGCTTATATGTACATGACAAGATGAATGTACTATAAGGTTATGAATGTATCTTATGCTTGTAATCACAGTTTGTTTATTGCATGTATGAAAGTAGAGAGCATCTACAAATTTCTTGTGTGTCCAGACACACTTGGCCAATAAATTCTGATTCTGATTCTGATTCTGATTCTGATTCTGATTTAAAATAATTAGGCGTTCCTAGGGGAAACGGGAGAGTACCTCATGTTGCAGAAGAAAGAAGCACTCCGCAAAAGCCATTCAGAGGGCAGGCTGTAAACCATCTCAGACAGACAGGGATTCCTGTTTAGACTGCAGTTGTGCAAGGCTGCCTTTTCTTAGGGGGGCGAAGCATGGAGTTGTGCGCTATACGTGTGCTTTTGTTCCCAAATAACCAAATTTCTTTTGTTCTACAAATTGCCTCAATAGGGTCTCTGCTCACTGGCCATGAGGCCTCCAACTGACATCGTTTAGCATGACAATTGACTTTTTGGCCCAGGAGCCTCCCTTTGTTTATGGGATGGATAGCAAAAGAGGCAGTGGGAGAAGGCAGAGAAAAGAGAGGCGCCATAAATCTACCTAGAGCAAACTCAGTCTGGGGTTTTAATGGTGGAAGAGAAGGAGGAGGGCAGGCTGATGTGGGGGGGAAGCCAAGATTCATGGCTTTTAAGCTATGCATTCTTTAACCCAGACAAAGCCCTTAGACTTGGAGAAGCAAGGGGGAGCGCTACAAGAGGAGCAACCATCTTTTTTCTGTAAAACCAGAAAAGCTGATTGGACAAAGACGGACATAGGACATGAATGACAATTGACTAGAACTCGTCTTGCCAAATTCTCCAGTAATTTGGAGAATAACAAACCATGTATTAGCTAAGACATATTTTGTATGATTCATACATCTTAATAAACCATATGGGTTTATTAAGACATTGGATTGTGATGTCACCTGGGACAGGTGTTGAAGTCATATTTATCCCTGTCAAATAGTGAACTATATATTCCTAGCATCTACTTCCATCCAATACCAATGGCCAAGAAGGAATTGATCTTGTCAATATTGCCTCTACAGCAATGGAAGATTCACCAAGTTTCCTATTTCCAGTGTCCACCAATACACAAACATTGTTAAGTAGAAAGGTTCAGTGACATGTCTAGACTGCTTTTGACAAACACACCAAAATGTCTATATACAGTAAAATAAACCATAAACGTTCCTAAACCCCAGTAACAGATGAGAAGAGGCAGGAGAGAGAGAGAGAGAGACAAAAACATAATTCAATTTAACATATAATACAAACAGTTCTTAACTATTATGAAACACTGAAATTACTGAAAACAGAGCCGACTGAACTGAGAAACACTGGGTTTTCATTATGTTTTAATGAGGGAGGTTGAACAATCTACATGAGTTGTGTGCATTATTTATTTAAGTATGATAACATTAGTTTAGATATTTATTGTACTCCCTGTTGTGTTTCACCTGTGGAAGAGTATGCAAATGTAAGCAGAATAAAATTGCTAATGGGTCCTCAGAATTTCCTCCCAGACTTCCGGTTCTGGTTAGCCTCGGAGAAGATGAGGCAGTCAGGGCACCGACCGCTGCAGTCTTGGTCTTCTCACATTTGGGGGCATGAAAATGCCCAAGGACGCCGCGTAGAGGCATCTGAAGAGAGGGTGCAGTGGAGGAACTGAATGGGGTGGCAGTCCCATTTCTCGAACCTGCTTTTTTGCCCTTATTCCCTAGCACAAGAAGGGGCGTTCATCATCATTTTGAGGCAAGCCGGCATGGGACAACAGCAAGCCACAAAGGAAGACAGAAGCAAGAGAAGGGAAACAGCCAGCATAAGAATTATGAGGTACTACTCCACACTGAATGAGGGTTAAGCAGAAGAAGACAAAAGTTTGTATGCCTGTGAAAATTTTGCAAAAAGTGTCGTATCAGCATATTGGGAGGAATGATACTAGGAAGAAGATCATGATTTATATATTTAAAAAAATGATTATAAATTATGGACTTTGATGGATATTAATAACATTAATTTTCAAGCTATTCCCCTGATTTGGTTTATTGAAATGTGGAGCTGTAATAAAAAAAAAAGGAGAGAAAGAGCAGACTAGAGCGGAGGACTGCTGGATTAAATTTGAAAGGAACATTTAACTTGACAATGAACTTAAGCAGTATGGAGGATTACAAATAATACAAAATTGGGGATATTTTGGAAAAAGATGGACTAAAAAAATGCTAATTTGGATTTAAAGTAGCGATGTAGACGGTGGATAAATAAAATAAAAGGAAAAAGGAAAAAGAAGGCTTGAGTAAAATGGAGTCAGCACCAGAAGGACAAGAAAGGAGCAGCTGGGGGGAGCAAATTATAAAACAGCTGGGGAAAATATTAGAAGTCTTAGAAAGAACGAGACAGAGAAAGGAGAGGGAGAGGGAAATAAAAAATAAAATGTGCCAAAAGAAAAGAAAATTGGTAAAGTTAAAGTTAGATTCAAGATGGAAAATAGTAAAGAAAAGAAAGGCTAGAGGACTGATAGAGATCAGAGGAGTAAGGGAAAGAAAAGTTTCTTCCAAGGAACAAGGAAAAGAAAGAGGGAGCAAAATTTTAACCCAAAAGAAGCATAGAAGAAGAAGCAGAGTAGTGGAGACAGGAGGAGTAGAAGTCCAAAAGGAATTGAATAAAAGAAGGGAAAGACAACAGAGGAAAAAGAAGACGGAGACCAAAGGAAGAAGAAAGGAAAAGATTAGACGGAAAGAAAGCGTGGGAAAGAAAAATGAGGAAAAGGGAAGTCTGCAAAGAATAAAAGTGTATGTAAGAGGTTTATTGACTAGGAAAGGGACAGGGCAGACTGAAACTAGTTAGGGAAACTACTAGGATGGAATGGGTTGGAAAATATGGATGATATGAGATTTGGTTACGATTCAGAGAGAGATGAAAAGGAGTTTCAATGATTTTTTTTAATGAAAATTGATACGGTTGGTGGGGAAAAGACAGATTGGTGATGGTTTAAGAATGATATATGGTGGTTGAAGTCTATTAATAGGTTGTGATGTTAGAAAAAAGGGAAAGGGGAAATGTTTACTATGTATATAAATATATAATAATAAGTAATGTTTGGAAAAATAATATATATATATATATAGGTCCAGGTGTGTTCGGGTCTTTTCCCATGTAGAGTGGAAAGTCTTTTGGCGACGTTTCGGCCAGGTCTCACATGCCATTTTCAGGCTGGTGCTTTTGGCTTCTTGCTAGTCTCATATATATATATATATAAAGAATTTTTTAAAAAGGGAATAGAAATAGAAAATCCCCGACAGAAAAAGAACTAAATGAGACCAAATAACAATAAATACAGGATGGGAATTGGGAAGATAAATTAACTGGGGATTGAGAATGGGGAATTAATAAGGTGAATTATGATATGGTATTTAAAAGGTAGAATGGCAAATAAATTGAAAAAGTATTGATTGATGTAATATTATAAAAACTCATTTTTTTATTTTTGTTATCGACAAAGATTAATTTTAAGTTGTGTTGAAGTAAATAGAAATTTAAAATATATGGATAAACTGAGATATATGTAAACGATTGAAAATTAGTTAATTGGCTTGTTTGTGGGGACAGGCTCAAATATGGAGCAAGATGGGGGAGTAGAAGAAATGAGAGAAAAGAGAAAGCTGGGAAAGAGGAGCAGTAAAGAAAGAAAACTGGAAAGAAAGAGAAAGAAAGGTAAAAAGAGAGGTGAAGATGAGACGAGGAAAGAAAGTTTAAAGCAGGTAGTTGAGAAAGGAATTGGAACATAGAGATGAAAGAGTGGACGGAAGTTGGGAAGGAGAAGTAGGAAGTCAAGAAAGATAGAAAGAAAGGGAGAGAAAAGAGAAAGAAAGGAGGAGAAGGTGAGAAGGAAGGAGAAAAGAAAAGAAGAAAGAATAAGGGAAGAGAGAGGGAAGAATAAGTTATCCATATTTGAGGCCCGAAACCAACTATAAAAATTTGATATATCTGTCCTTAATAAAATACTGTTAGATGTTAAATGTATAAGAATTTAAGCTATTGGTCTCGGTATTATGGGAAAAGTTAGAAATTATGAATAGGTTATATTTGATTGATTGAAGTAAATAGAAATTAAGAATAGATGGATAAATTGTGGGAGATAGGTAAATGCATGATAAGTAAGTTGAAATGTAATATTAAAAGACAAGGATAAAGAGAAAGCAGTAAATAAGAAAATTAGGATATTTGGACAAAATGTATGTCAAATTAAAAATGAAAATGAAAAAAGATTGACTGGCAGAAAAAGTAAGAATGGTAAAATAAGAAAAGAAAAAGGAAGAAGAGAAGAAGGAAGGAAGGAGGAAAAAAGGAAGAAGACCAGGAAAAGGAAGTAAAGAAGAAGAAGGCAAGGTGACGAGAAAAAGAAACTAAGATATCAAAATTAACAGCTGATATATGATTGTATATATTTACCTTGTCATGATTGTAAAAACAAATATGTAAAAATAAAAAATCTCTTGATGTTAAAAAAGAAGAAAAGAAAAAAAAGGATTTCCTCCCAGCATCCTATACCAGTGGCTCTCAACCTGTGACCCACGGAATATTGGGGGCGACGATGTCATCACAGGGGCTTCACTTGAAGAAATGTTATGATTTAATCTTGCATTAAGTCTTGGTGGTCTGTGGTCATGGTCCATGGCCACAAAAGGTATTTCAAGAGGATCTGTGGTGGAAAAAAGATTGAGAACCACTACTGTTGGTCATGCCATCTGGAATTTGTAGACCCAAAAGAGTGGAGACCCACAACTTATCCCTCCTGAATGAAAGAAAGAGTCCAATGGGGCACAAATCAGTTTCTCCTACTCAACCGTATACAGCTGCAGTGAAATATTGATTTTTAGCTTGAATGTTCTCTGCTTCCTTTAACTGGTACAATAGCTGGTTGTTTTGTTTAGGTTTTGCTCTAGGAGAGGAGCTGGTCTTATCACCAGATCTGTCAGAAAGATTCTGCTTAAGGTTTTACAGATGAAATCTCCAAGCTTTCTAGCCTCTTAGATGCATTTGGGTTGTTGAGGTCATGCTACCATTACTAGTCCTTAAGAATGGCTCTGGGAATGATGACCTTCTTGGAATCAAAGGAAATGTTGAAAGCTGACATTTTGCTTTGCAACCTGCAAGTTTCTCATCTTAGTCAGGGGGAACAGAAAATCAGTGGATACCATTACAGACCCAAGTAATCAGCCTGAAGTCTCAGTTCTGAAGAACATCTGGACTCAGAAGGGAAAGATCTGTAGTGAGGTGAAGAGCAGCAAAAATGATAAAGGGAATGGAGGTTAAATCATATGATGAACAGTTGAGGAAGCTAGATATGTCTAGCCTATTGAAGAGAAGGATTTGGGGTGACATGATATCAGTCTTCCTGAACTTGCAAGGCTATCCCAGCGAAGAGGGAGTTGATTGATTTTCCAAAGCACCAGAGGGAAGAACAAGAAGTCATGTACAGAAGCTTGTTAAAGAGAGATCCAATTTATGCAAAATTTTCCGATAGTGAGAACAATTAATCAATGGAATAGCTTGCCTCCCAGAGTTATAGGTGCTCCATCATTGAGGTTTTCAAAAATTGACAGGACAACAGAATAACAGAGTTGGAAGAGACTGTAGAGATCTTCTAATAAAACACCCTGTCCATACCATTCCAGACATATGGCTGTCTAGTCCCTTCTTAAACACCTCCAGTGTTGGAGCACCTACAACTACTGAAGACAAGACCATCCAATGATTAACTGTTCTTACTGTCAGGAGATTTCTCCTTAATTCTAGGTTGGATCTCTCTTTGATAAATTCCCATACATTATTTCTTATCTCACCTTCTGGTGCTTTGGAGAGCAAGTTGTCTCTCTGTTCTTGGCGACAGCCTCTCAAATATTGGAAGACTGCTATGATGTCACTCTAAATCCTTCTTTTTATTAGACTAAACATACCCAATTCCTGCAAACGTTCATCATATATTTCAACTTCCAGCCCCCTAATCATCTTTGGCGCTCTTCTTTGCACTCTTTCCAGAGTCTCAAAAAAATTTTTAGCAACCATTTGACTGGAATGGTAGAAGGTGCCTCCCTTGAGCAAGGGAGTTGGACTAAAACAAGGGTCCCCTTGGCAACTTTAAAATGTATGGACTTCAACTCCCAGACTTCCTCAGCCAGCCATCCT
>JANHFO010009857.1:119573-131705 GCA_032468095.1 Pareas carinatus | reverse complement strand
ATAGATAGATAGATAGATAGATAGATAGATAGATAGATAGATAGATAGATAGATAGATAGATAGATAGATAGATCTTCCTGTTTCATGAAGAGCAAACAATTTTAATAGCTTATCATTTTGTCTAAAATTTCAACCCAAAATCTCTTCATCTCATGTCTCATCTATTAGTAAATTAATAAAGCCTCATCATTCAATCTTAATCAGCAAAAGTTCATTAAAAAGTTGCTCTCTCTCTCTCTCTTTCTCTCTCCTTCCCATATACATCTAAATATATATATTTAACATATTGAAAGTCTTAATTTTTAATTCCCTCAAATAATATACAAATTCTATACATTAATTTCTTATTTTCTTGTCCTTTCAGAAACTCCTTTGCAGGTTTAACACTTTCCTTTAATTTTAATACCATAGCTTATCTCTTTATCTAAAAATACAACAAAAAAATCTCTTCTTCCCATGCTTTATCTATAAACAAATCTTTAAAGTTTCATAATTTAATCTCAGTCAAGAAAAACAAAAAAATCTAGAAAAAATAGCATACATATATTTTAACCTTAATCAAATAAGCCAACTTTACAATCCTTCTTTTTGCTTTTAAAAGTCTTGATACTTCAAAGAAATAATATCCCAAAAGCAGATTTCTTTTCCTTTACTCTTTATATTTTCTCAGGAACTCCTTTATCAGTATAATACTTCCATTTTAAAAAGCCAAAATAAGTTATCCAAGTCACTCTTCTGAATTGAAATCTACACATCCAAGTCACACTTCAGATTTATTATTTGGATCCCTTTGAGCTATTAAAATGTCAGCTAATTTCATTTGCAAGTCCTGTGTCAATATCATTCTTATAGTCTGTCATTTTTAAATCCAAATCAAAAATGACCTGATGTTCTATTGTATCCTCTTCTCTCTCCTCTTTTAAGCCAATTTTTAGAGCAAGAGACAATCTTAAGAGACAGTTCTGAGTACATGGTTGAGAATTATCCTTGAAATCTTCCAGAGTTAAAAATGTGTTTCTCTATTCTATGTTAATGTGTCTCTTCTTTAATTATAATCTTTAGTGTTTTGCGGTATCTTCTAATAACCAGCTTTCAAGATCAACTTATCAGTTTCCTCTAATCCACATTATTTCCCATGGAAATTTTCTTACAGTTCCTCAAAGTCTTCATATGTATTTTAATAGAATGTTAAAGAACTCACAGGAAGGAGTCTTATAATTAGTTTCAAAATCTTATTTCCAATCATTCTGGCCCTTTAATACGTTTATAACTTTCCAAAATCAATGTTATAATCACCCTTTGGCTGCTTATTTGAAAATTAAACATGCAGGAAACTCCTTTCACTGAGGATTAAAGCGAAATCACCCAGTGTAATGAAACTTACTGAAGGGTCTTAACATCCAAAAAGCAATATACAAGCCATTTCTGAAGTGCTTAAGAAAGAAAATGGACCAACCCAGACCCTTTTTTGAAGGGCCCAGACTGTGACTTGGGCAAAGGGGGTTTTCTGCGCTCACAGAGCTCTAAAACCCGCCTGAGAGCACTGTTTTACAGCTTTGACACAGGGCCAGCTTTATAGAACTATGGGCAATCACAGGCCCTCCCCTTTATCCAGAGACCTAAAGATGCTCTATAACTGTCTGGTTTGGCACTGCAACCAAACAAGAAAAACACAGACTTCAACGGATAATTAGGACTGCAGGAAAAAATAATTGCTACAAACCTACCTTCCACTGAAAACCTATACACTGCAGGAGCCAGAAAGAGGGCTGAGAAAATAACTACAGATCCCTCACACCCTGTTTCAACTTCTTCCCTCTGGATGTCACTATAGGGCAATGCAGACCAAAACAACTAGACACAAAGACAGTTTCTTCCTCCCTGCCATCACTCTGCTAAGCAAGTAACTTCCACAACGCTGTTAAACTACCTAGTAGGAATGTATCACTATTATTCTTCTCATATTTACTATTACCTATTACCTATTATCTTATTTGTATGACAATTAACTTGCTGCTTGTATCCTACAATATATAATAGTTGTTTTATTTAGTATCCTAGTATGACTTGGAGATTGCTTATTAGAATTCTATGGCTGTTCTAAGCCTACCACAAAAGCATATCTTATGACATGATGAATGTGTTTTTATGACATGATGATTGTATTTTAGAATTATGATCACAATTTATCACTTGTAGCTTATATGTACATTGAGAGCATATGCCTCGGAGACAAATTCCTTGTGTGTCCAGACACACTTGACCAATGAAGAATTTTGATACCACTAGATGACATCGCCAAGGGCCCATTGCCTCAGAAGAGTGAGGAAAATCCTCAGGGATGATTCACACTCTGGTCAGCCCTTCTTTACTCTCCTAACATTGGGCAGAAGATATAGAAGTATAGGCAGCTGCGCAAGCAGGCTGAAGAACAGTTTTTATCCATGGGCTGTCAGATTCCTAAATGAAAAATAATATTATAACAGCCTGATGTGGTTGACTTGTGGGGCCAGTGCATGTTTACATGGCAAATAGGGTGTTTATTAGTAGGTTCAGGTTCTGGGCTAGGGATTCTTTGTCTTTGTCTTCACTGTGAGCTATTCGCATGTGTTAAGAGGGGTGGACGAAGGGAGGTTCAGCCAATCTCATTGCACACATGTTGTCTTTTGACAATAAAGGTTTCATTTCATATTCTATGCCAATCCATTCATTGGATACTCATTCTGTCACGGTTTTTGATTCTACTAAAAGGGAAACCATCTTCACTGTAGCATTGCTACCCCTGGAAGTCCCAAAGATAGCAGTTCCTTGAGGTTCTTTCTTTGTTTTCTCACAAGCTCCTGGCCACAAAATTGCCCAGACTGGCACTGAGTTACAGATTTGATCCTGATTTGACCGCATGCTCACTTTGGAACAAAGTACATTAAATTCAATGTTTCTTACTTTTGAATCAACACTATTCTAGATGGCAGAGTCTATCACAAATATTTAAAAAGTGAGGATGATATCAGCCCTCCCAAGTAAACCAGTCAGTAAACACAACAATTTTATTTTTTTGTAGGGTTATATTAATCTTGCATGCCTGAAGGCACAAACTTGCTGCATCTACTTTTAACTGTTTGATTCATTAGCGCATGTCCTGCCTAAGTTTCTTTCTTTGACTGCTAATGATTGCAGGCTCCTGCCTCTCTTGTCTGATTTTTTTTCCCCTTGGCAGCATCTCTTTCTCTCTTTCTCCAAGATCACTCATAGTTATTACTATGTACTGAGCATTATTATGTATTACTATTACTATATATATTACTCTTACACACTAACATTACAATTAACAAATGGGATTGGCCCTTCTCATCTATGCTAGCAGCAGGGGCCTGCTGTGGATCTCATCAACACCCAAGGAATTTAAGCTGGTGGGTTCCAGGAGAAGAGCCGTCTGCCACGATCCCTGCCGTTTAGGATATCTTGCCACAGGAGGTAAGATCCACTCCTTCTCTTTTAACCTTCTGAAAGAGCCTTAAAACTTGGTTATGCAGCCTTGCATGGGGTCATGAAGAACAGGCTATTGGCAGGAGGTGACTGCTGTATTAATAAAGAAGACACCTTCACTTCTCAGTTCCAAATCCATCGTCGGTAAGGACTTAATAGGTGGATAAAAATGCCAAATGTAGTCTGAACATCTGGCTGACTCTGCACTGAACCATAATAATTACTGTTAACATTATATGTTACTAACTAAATTAGTTAGTTGCTAAATTATCCTTAGGTATGCACATACGTGGATATTTATTTTTTGTAAAAAAAATTCTTTATTTAGACTAAATACAGTAAGTATTTCAACATAGACCAACTGTCCGAGTATACAGTTTGTTGATTTTCAAAATTATCAAATACAATATTTTCCTTTTGTAATACATTTTTATTCCTGCTCCATTCTTCTTTCAAGTCATTTATAGAATAGGTTCCAAGTTTGAAAATAGCCTGATTCTTCTTTTTCCTTCATTCTCAAAGTCAATTGGTCCATTTCTGCATATTCTAATATTTTCTTTATTACTTCCTCTTCCGGTGGTATTTCTTCTTTTTTCCAGTTTTGCGCAAAAACAATTCTTGCCACCGTCATTATATGTACACTCAAATATATGTATTGCTTATCAAATTTTTCTGGTATCATACCTAATAGAAAGAACTCAAGCTTAAGTCCTATCTGTATCTCTAATATTTATCTTAGCCAAGTATTAATTCTATTCCAGTATTTTTTTGCATATTTACAAGTCCATCACATATGATACTACATGCCTAAATTACATTTGCGTTTCTAACATTTATCTGATACATCTTTAAACATTTTTATCATTTTTATAGGTGTCACGAATAAAGCCTGGATATTTAATGGATTTGGTACAAATACAAAATTGATATTTCTTAATGATTCATCTCCTGGCATCAATTTCAATTTAGACCAATTAACAGAATATCCTGCTATTTTATTAAAACTATCTATCATTTGCTAACATTGGAACACCAGTGGGAGATTTACAAATAAGCTGAAGAATGTCACTTGCATGTAAAATCAATTTGTATTCAGCTGAGTTAGCTACCCCTAGGTTGTCTAATGGCATAAACCAAGGGTGCCATGCGGATATTAAAAGCCAGTGTGAAAATGGGCATCCTTGTTTCTCTAAATCAGTAGTTCCCAAACTTTTTCAGTTCACTGCCCCCTTGGTGCTACAAACTCCTCCTCAGTGCCCCCCCGTGCACGGACTTCTGACTAGCGGTGCGCAGAGCTCCAGCTTGGGGAAAGAGGGAAAAGCTGATTGGCGGCACGTAGAGCTCTGCCTTGGGCAGGTGGATGGGGTTAGGGTGAGACACACACACACATTGAGAATGAGAGAGAGGCAGAGAGACAGATACACAGAGATAGAGAAAATCACACAGAGAGAGCGAGACACACACACACACACAAAGAAACCTGGGAAATCTCCCTTTCTCCCCCCCCTCCCTCTCTCTCTCTCACACACTCTCTCTCTCAAGGGACCTCCACCCCCTTGTCCAGTCCCAGGCTCGGAAGTACAGGAACGGAGGGGCTTGGGATGACCCTGTTTGCCACCCCCTTCCTCTATCAGAGGCAAGAGCCAGGCACTGCCCAGATGACACAGGAGTGGGCACAAGCCTTCTGGCACATAAGGAGTAAAACGCAGCACTAAAGGTATGCTGCTTTGCCGAACTAGCGGTAGCAGGGGCAGCGCAGTGGGGGCGAGGAGAGCGCTCTAAAGCCGGCCTTCATTCTGTGCCTTACACTCATTACGCGCAGGGAGGCTTGTGCTCCCGCACCTTCTGGGCAATGCACTCCTAGCGACCCCTGCTGGCCCCTTGCCTCTTGGCGTCGCCCCTAGGCCATCTGACCGCTCCTCAGGGGGTGGTATCACCCACTTTGGGAACCACTGCTCTAAATAATGGGACAGTAGCAGAGAACATTAACCTTTACTTTCTATATAACCAACTCATATCTTGATCCATTTTATGAATTCCAAAGCAAGTCCTAACCTATTTAGTACAGCAAATATGTATTTTTATATATTTTGCGAAGGGTTGTCCAGCATTTAACAATAAAATTACAAATTGATCTTTTTTCAAGTAGTCTATTAAATCTACAATTAGCCTAATGTTGTCTGCTGTTTGCCTAATTTTTATAAATTGACTCGATCATTCTTAATAACATATGATATAATCTATTTGCTTACACTACTGTTAAGATTTTTGTATCATTTTTGTATTGAGATTGGGTGATAGTTAGCACAGCATATATGGTCTTTACCTGTTCTGGGATAATAGCAATATAAACTGATTAAATGCCTCTGATAAAATTCCCTTATCAAATATCTGATCATGTAATTGACAAAGTTTTGATACCAAAAGATCAATAAATGTTTTATATCACTCTATAGTGAATCCATCCAATCTTGGTGTTTTACCATTTGCCATTTTTAAATATCTTCCTCAGATAGTGAAGCAAATAAATATTATTTTTTTAATCTTCTAAATATAGTAGGTTAATTTTACATATAAAGGTCTCTATATCTTATCTGATACATTCTCTTGTTTGAAATATAATTCTTAATATGATCCGATTCTATCCAATTTTATATATTTCATCTCTTTCCACATTAATAATTGGACTCATTCTCCTACCTTTCTTTTGTTTTAAATGATTAGTGAAAATCTTGCCAGGTTTCTCCCTGTTCTTTCAAGTCTCTGTCATAAACACAGTAGCACAAATTCTGTCTGGTGTTATAGTGTCTGGTTCACATTTCTTTTTTAAGTATTTCTCTGTACAAAGTGATAGATGGGCATCTAACCATTTGTGCCCATAACCTTTCAGTTAATCTTTCAAATTATTTTTTCCTTTTATGTTTAACCTTACTTTTCCATGATGCATAAGCAATAATTTGACATCAGATATAGGTTTTATATGCTTCTTATTCAAAAATGTGAGCAATTGATATTTCTGAATTCTGATTAAAATGTAAGATCTCTACTCACGTTTGAAGTACAAATTCTTAATGATTCAATAAGGAATAAATGAAATATCAATTTCTCCGTACATTGACCAGTTGTAGAAATGAATATTTCAAAGTAATTATATTATGGTATGATACAGAAGAAATATCATATTGTATTACCTTCTATAATTTGGTTATAAAGTCAATGATGCTAAACAAATAATCAAGTCGAAAAAAATTCTGGTGCATTCTATTAAATTCAGTTCTTCCCTATATTCTTAATTATTTCTTCCACTAATGATTGATGTCATACTGGTGAATTTCTATCAAGCTCAGGATCCATTAAAATCTTCTCCTATTACCACTTTGTCATAAATACACTCGTGCAAGTATCAAAAACATTCATAAAATGTAATCGGAGTATCTAAATTTTGTCCACAAACATTGACTATAGCTATTGCAGTCCTTGCTATTTTAGCACATAAAATTAAATATCAAATAATGTAAATAATATGTTACACATCAATTGAACCAAAATAGCCGAGCCTTTAGCCTTTGTGAAGTATCTGTGAGGTAAACCTGTCTCACCCAATCCTTCATTAATAAAGATTTATCCTGTTCTTCATGAGTCTCTTGTAGATAAGCAATGTCTGCCCTTAACAATTTTAAATAAGCTAAGGTTGCCTTTTTTTTCTTAGATTCTCACAACCTTTTCACAATAAGACGAACTAACTTCATCCATACCTAAAGAGGTTCCCACATACTATTAATTGTTCTTGAATTCTTTCTGTCACCTAAGTCAGTGGTTGCCAACCTTTCGGACCTCAGGGACCACTAAATTAATAATTTTAAATCCCACGGATCACTAATATGACTTTTTTTAAAAAAAATTACATACATTTTAAAATGATGATCAGAGAACTTCCATGTAATTAATGGAAAAAAGCTTATTTAATTATAACAAAATCATAAATGCTTATTTAATCTTAACAAAATCTTTAAAAGTTATTTAATTGTAGCAAAATTATTAAAGTTAGTTTAATTATTACAAAATAATTGAAGTTTCTTTGTATTACACATTTCAGTGTGATATTTGTTCCTATTTGAGAGAGAGAGACAGAGACAGACAGACAGAATGAGAGAAACAGCAACAGGGGGACAGAGAGAGAGAGAGAAAATGAGACAGAAACACAGAGAGAGACAGACAGACAGACAGAAAGACAGACAGACACACACACACACACACACAGGAACCATACAGCTATACAAAAAAATAATCTCCAGATTTTCCTACGAATCACCAACATTTTCTCGCGGCCCACTGCCCTAAAGGAAAGTGATCAGTCATTCTCTGATGTTGTAATCAGCACCAGATCTTGCTCTGAGTTTCTCTCACAAGGAAGAAGGAAGATGATGCCCATGGACCATTTTCAGTTGCTTCCTTTTCTGAAGAGCTCTTGACTCTTATTGATAGAAAAACTTGAATAGTTTCTGTTTGGAACATGGGCATCCACAATCCCAGTCAAAAAAAGAAAAGTCAAGATGGTAACTCTTCTGTCTAATTTAAAGCCCTGGCTTTTTAAAAATATTTACCATTATGCGATGCACATTAAAACAGAATTGGTCCCTGTTGTATACTCGGTTCTTTAGGCATTGAGGAGATGGGTTGTAAAAGGAATAGCAGGTTTATTGCAGACAAGCAAATGCATATCATACAGGAACATGTAGGAAGCCAGCCATACTGCTGTGCAACAGGCTTATATACAGAATGGCCTCTAGGAGGCAGCCAATAGACAATTAGGCATTTTCCCACACTAGCGACCCCTGGAGACAAGCAGTCTGGGCCTGCTCAGGCTTCAGCTACTTTAAGGCAATGACTAAGCAGAAGAACATTAAACTTAATACATTAGAGTCCCCATCCTTAATGAATTTTTACAATGAGACACACATAAAAGCCAGGTAGAGCCTTGATTGCATCATCATAGCTTTTATCATGTAGGTATAGACTGCCCGCAGTATTATAGAGACTCTTCTTACTAAAGGAAGGAAAATATTTATCCCTGATAATTCACACTTGACTTTTCTCCTTTTCCTTTTCTTTTTCCTTCTTCTTTCTTTTTCTTATTTAGGTATCACATAGCTGTCATTCTCCTGGTTTATGTGCTGCCTCTCACTGTGATGTTTGTCACATACAGTGCAATAGGGATAACTCTGTGGCGTAATGATGTTCCTGGAGATCATATTAACATGGTGTGCTATCAACATAAGATTGTGGCCAAGAAAAAGGTGTGTAATTTGTTCACACACACCCAAAAAAGTACCTTAAAGTGGAATTGTAATATAAATCCATTCCAAGTCTCGTACCACTGCACAATTGCGCATTTAGTCCCAGAAGATTATAAATCAATTATGTCTTCAGTAACAATTTTTGTAAAGCATCTTGGTAAAGTTTGTGGCAGGAATTTGGGGGTGTCACTTCTTGTCAGCTTGACAATCCCAACCTCGAATTTTGAGTCCTTAAAAAGAAAATAAATGAATTCTGCCGAGCTGACATATGCCACAGAATGAATTAGGATAACTTTCCAATAGCGATATCTTGCAGGGCTAAAGTAAGCAGAACATCAGAGTTTTTATAAACAACTTATAGTTGCATTATCAAGAAATATTAATACTGGTATACATGGCATTCATGGTATTCATGACCATAGACAAAATGCCTTGATTTCAAATACAATGTACCGGTTGCAGTAACTCCAGTCATTTTGGCAGCATGTAGCAGCTTGATGAACTGCTCCAAGAAAGAGGATCTGTGGGAGAGAATTTCTTGTTATTATAAAGGGCCAGCCAATCAATGTTGTGTGTGTTATCTTGAACTTCAGACAGGAAGAACCAGCTTTGCCTAAAGCACAGTCTGTGGGGAAAGGTTATACAACAAAGCCAGGCGCAATGAGTAAGCTTTCACAAAAGGCTCCCTGCTTTTATATGCCCGCATAAGATTATTAATTTGGAACGGAGTTGAGGCACAGATTGGGGATCAAGACAGCATCAGCATGTTTATTTGAGACAAGGGAATCCACCTGTTGTTTTGGGTCATCTGTTACAATCCTACTGGTCTGGTAACTCCAATCCGACAATAATTAGCATGAACTTCATGTTTTTGGAGGCCCTCAAGTGTGGCATTCTGAATGATCCCCTCTTACCTGACAAAGACAAGACCTTCTAACTAAATTCTTACACTGACCAAGCACCAGCCTGGTCAAACATCTGTAAAATAATACATTTTCTTGGGTGCACTATGCAAAGGAGAAATGTTCAGCTTTGCTGAGTAACAGCAGAGAAGATTAGCAAAGAACCAGCTGGCAATTGTCTTCTCTGACAAGATATCTGTGTTGAGTTGGTCTTCTTTCTACAACCAGCTTATGATTTTTAGAACTTTATATATAAACATCTCAGGTCAAGATGGAAGAGAGGAACAGCTGGTCAGAGACTAACATTGGTACATCATTCTAACATCTGTATTTAGGTGCTTCTTAGCTTAAGATCGGCCTCAATATGTTTACCCTTGACGTTCTCTGCATCGTCTTCTCTCCTTCCTACCAGTTGGGAAGGAACAAGCAGAGAAAGAAAGGGCAGACCTTTACATGGAGAGCTAAAATCTAGATGACCTTTTAGGCATCTGCCAAGAGATACCTAAAACGTTTAACTTATTGCTGCATCAATTAGTCTGGAGACTTACCAGCCAGATTGGAGGTTTTCCTTGGGGCCTAGAATGCTTACACCTCAGACTAACAATTAGAGATACGGAGGAAAAATTGCCTTGCTTAGCTAAACATAAAAAATATTTAGAAGAACCTACTCAGAAATTAAAATTGAATATTCAGGTTAATTGTTAACTATTCAGATAACAACCTGTCATGTGTAATGAACTTCAAGGTGAAAAAAAATCAAGGTACTGCATAAGTTTGTTTTCTTGGGAGTCCTGAAGTGACCACTTGACCTTTCGTATGTGGACCACAAACAGTCTGGCATGACTACTAGATGTGGCAAGAAAATAAAATAGAACTCTTCATTCTTCTTTTTCCGGTCCTAGATCCATGATCTGGTTTTTTGAAGCCTAGATTTTAAAATTAATTTTATTTTGCCCTTGCAAAATAAGCACTAAACAAACAAGCAATAAAAAGAAATAAAAGACAAGAAAGAAAAAGAGCAAAACACTCCCAACCACCACAGTATTATGTTAGTAAGAGCGTCACATGAAGGTTGCAACCAAGGACAATCATATCCTCATTGTAATCCTCTACCCGTAATTTGTGTCTGAAAGCCACTCGTTCATAATTTGCAAATAACATTGGGTTCAATGCCCTGAGGCCATAGATTTATCTTTCCCAAGGTGAAGGTCGACTATATTAACCATAAAAACAGCACAGAAAACGCATTTCTGTTGACCAGCCATTGGTTTGCAGCAAAGGCATGCCAAGGTCAATAAACAATCATAAAGGCTGGTCAAAGGCTGACTGCTCTATCAGAGATGAATAGTTGCTTTGTTCTGAGACTGGAATGAAACAGCCTCACTTGGAATATTTTGGTGCAAGGATCTGAGCCTCCGATGGCATCTGCAGACAGTTTATCTCTCCATGAGAATGTGGATTGTGTCCTTCCGGGGGCAGGTTCCATCTCTTCGGGATGTGCCGGCAATGTTGCAACACATTAAAAAAGGGCTCACAACACCCTGATGCAACTTGCAGCGCAGCGAACCTTCCCACTCGTCCCTTCCCTGAAGATGCTACCAAGAGTATCCCACGAAAGTTTCAAGAATTCTGCATAGGATACGGTGGATCTTTTCTTCCTCCGAAGCTGATGGAAATCCATGTTAACTGCTACTTGCTACCCAGGCTATAAAAATGCAGGCAAAGAATTATTGACTTTTTTAAAAAAGTAAAATAAAATTCAAATTTCCAAACAGTGAAAGTAAAAGTGAAGCGGTTCTCTCTCACTTGTTCATTACTATGCTCCTAACTTTCCAACTTACACTCCAGTGAATATGGCAGCAAAGCAATCTTGATGGTTTTGGGGGCAAATGCATTTTCCAAGTAGCCACGGCTTGGGCGAAGGTTTTAAAAACAAGTCAAGTGCAGGATGTCCAAAAATCTGAAAGGCTATGAACAAAACACTTGTTTTGTCTCAACTTCAGGACAAAATTCTGGAATCCAGGGCTTTGTGCTCCAAGCGTGGTCACTGTTAGCACCTTTGGCTTGAGAACCAATATTAGGCACAAGCAGATTCCTTGATTACAAGGATGATGCGTAACGGAAAAGCCTCAGAGCTAAGAAGCAGCGATAGAAACCAGTATCACACAGGCACAGGCTATAGTAGGTATAAAGGTCTTTATATACAGAAACTATAAACACAGTCCAATCTCCTAGGTCAACAATCCAGTTATCATACACAGTCAATCAATCCTTTTTACTAACCAAGTTAGCAAATAGTTGTCAATAGCAATTTTACCAACAAAGTTGGTCAGCAATCAACAGCAATACGTAGAATCAAAGCAGGGTCATAGATCATCAAAAGTGAGAGTAGAGAGAGTGACTGCTCTCAAGTCTCTTGCTTTTATACTTAACATCCTGGTTTAAA
>JANHFO010009857.1:85547-98923 GCA_032468095.1 Pareas carinatus | reverse complement strand
TAATATTTTTAGTGATTTTTAAATGTTTTATGTCATTTTGTATGTTTTTATATGCCTGTAAGCCGCCCTGAGTCCTTTGGGAGAAGGGCGGGGTACAAATAAAATTTTATTATTATTATTATTATTATTATTAAAGAAAAGATCACCTAAAACAGAACTTATTTTTTCCTGGCACTCTGGTAACAGTGAAAATCCCATTATTCGCATAGCACCTAGCTTGTTAACTAAATTAACTCTTAGGTTTGTCCAATATAAAAAAGGATTGTTTCTTTTTCTAGGAATATAGAAATTCAAGCAGCCAACTCGTGCTCCAGTCAGCTGATGGCAAAGCGCTCTACATGGGCTGTCCTTAAAAACTATTCAGAAGCTTCAACTGGTCCTGACTGCAATGGCACAAGCAAGTGATAGGCATCACTGTTTGCAAAGTTGTGCAGCTTCTCAGGATGTTTTAGGGTCTAATTCAAATTACTGGTCATCATCTGCAAAGCCCAACGTGGAACAAGTCCAGATGATTTGAGGAACTGCCTACGTACCATTGTGTTAGCCCAGCTAATACATGTCAGCAAAGTTGGCATGCTCAGGATGCCTTTGATAAAACAGGGCCATCTACTGGAAGCATACCTTCTCTGTAGCAGCGCTACAGAGGAATGAGGCGTCTCTTAATATCCATGGGACTCCTACTCTGTTGGCTTTCTGGAAAGGCTTGAAAACCTGGATGTCCTTCGGGCCTAGACTTAAAATGACTGGAACCCGCAGATGAATGCCTTCCCCTGATCCCATCTTCTTTTATTTCATATTGTGACTTCATTGTTTATTATATTGTGTGTTTTTATTTTGTATTGTGTTTTTATTATTTGAGGTTGGGTAGGTGCCTAAATAGAAGGAGAGGGGGGGGTCAGTGGACAGATAGACAGGCCACACTGCATTTTTCCCAGGATATTTTTCATTTCCTTAATATTACTCAGAACCCTGGGATTTCTTGAGCATCTCCCATACCAGTGGTCACCAACCTTTTGGACCTCAGGGATCACTAACTTCATAATTTTAAATCCCGCGGACCACTAACATGAATTTTTTAAAAAGATACATACATTTGTAAAATAACAATCAGAGAATTTCCATTTCATTAATTATAAAAGACACCTATTTAATATAACAAAATTAAAAAAGCTTATTTAATTATAACAAAATTTAGAAAGCTTATTTAATTATAACAAAATCATGAATGCTTATTTAATTAAAACAAAATCATAAATGCTTGCTTAAACATAACATCTTTAAAGGTTCTTTAATTGTAGCAAAATTATTGTTAGCTTAATTATTACAAAATAGTTGAAGTTTCATTAAGTATTACACATTTTATTTAGTGTGATATTTGTTCCTGCATGAGTGTGTGCATGTGTGAGAGAGATACAGACACACATACACACACAGAATGAGAGACAGAGGGGAGGAGAGGGAGAGAGACAGAATGAGAGACAGAGAGACAGAGAAAGAGAGAGACAGAGAGGCACACCCACACACACATATAGAGACCATACAACTATACAGACACCTGCACTGAAGCTCTCTTTTAAGTTTCACCAGCGATCTGGCCTCCAAAACCGGACCCAGGAGGTAGACAAACAGATTTTGCCCCTCGGCGTCAGCGGGCAGGTTCGAAGGCGTCGCTCGATGGGGTGAAACTCGCCAGTGACGAGCGGGCAGGCAACAGCAGTGGCCGAGCAAGACTCTTCTGCTCCACCCCTGCACCAGCTTTTGTAAGTTTGGAGGCTAGATCGCCAGCTGGCACGGTGGGCTGGGGAGGAAACGCGGGTTATTCCCCCCTCCAGAAAAAAACGTGAAGGGGAAGAAGGCGAAACTTAAAAGGCAGAGCTTCAGTGCAGGGGTCGCCTTATACACCATAATATATGGTATTAATTAGATTCCGAATAGATAAAGAGGGGGGAAAGCATGAGAAGCCGCCTTCCCGGTTCCTTCATGCATGTGCACCCATGGAATAATGTCAGGCACAGAGAAACAGGATCATTCGTAAAGTTGCAGCACAGAAGGGTTGTGCAAATGAATACACAAAAATCTGATCGACTAACAACCAGCACTAAATTGGCGCTAGATATGAGTCAACAGAAATCAAAGGAGGCTGGACTTGGATCTCTTATGGCAACACAAGGACTCTAAACATTTAATTCTATCCCTCAGCTCCGCCTGCTCTTCTCTTACAAATACAGCTAGTCCTCGATTTACGACCACAATTGAGCCCAAAATTCCTGTTAAGTGAGACATTTGTTAAGTGCATTTTGCCTCACTTTAAGACCTTTCTTGCTACAGTTGTTAAGTGAATCACAACAGTTGTTAAGTTAGTAATCTGGTTGTTAAGTGAATCTGGTTTCCCCATTGACTGTGCTTGCCAGAAGGTCGCAAAAGGGGATAATATGACCCCAGGACACAGCAACCGTCATTAAATACGAACCAGTTGCCAAGCATCTGAATTTTGATCGCACAGACATGTTGCTGCAAGGTTATAACTGTGAAAAATGGCCACAAGTAACCTTTTTCTTGTGCCATTGTAACTTTGAACTGTCTCGAAACGAACTGTTTTAAGTCGAGGACTAACTGTACTCAGCAAAATATAATAGCCACGGAGCTTTGCTTGTTAGAGATGCTTATGGCCCTAGGTGGCAAATCATTTGCAAATGTTGTCTTCTATAAGTAGCTATTCCTATTAGGATATGCACATGATATAGAGCCCCCTCCTATATACTGTATATATGTTTATTTATTCATCCAATTAATATAACCACCATCTCCTCAAAGATGACTCTATTTAAATATTTTTCAGATTCTAGCCTGCGTTATTAACCGTCCACGTTTCTCTCTATGAAGAATTCTGTTGATCTTAGCTAAAGTTCAGGGCGCATATCAGATGCCAGCCTGAGAGTGCTACATAGGTGACCTTTGCTAGAGATGGCTTCTAACAGGTGCCAAGATATAATTATGGAAACTGCACAAGATCTTACTGTGGGTGCATCTTGTAAAGGGATCCATCCACCCCCACCGTGGTGCGCAGCCGGCCAACTCCTTTATTGTCCCTCAGCTGATTCACGATAGCGCCCAGAGTACTTGCTACCAAGTTTGCAGAGCGGAACGACACAATGGTGCACACATGCTGGACAGCGATGCAGTCTTCGTGGGAAGGCTCGACCCCGAGACGTGTCAGTATGTCTTTGGTTTTGTGCAAACCTTCCTTGCTCCTAAAACCAGAAGTGAACGGACGATGAGGTTTTCTAAAGTTCATAATTTGACATGACAATCTGAGAGCAAGTTATTCCTTCAAGTTGCAGGAGATGTTGGAAGAGTCCGAGAATGGGGCATCATAATCTCTCCCAGAAGGCGTCACGAGAATTTCATGAGGTTGAGAGAGATGGGAAGCCTGGATGGACACAACTGGATATTAGAATTAGAATTTTTATTGGCCAAGTGTGTCTGCACACACAAGGAATTTGTTTGTGGCTTACATGCTCTATACTTACATACAGGCTACAATTGACAAACTGTGATTACAATCATAAGATGCATTCATAATAATCATGAAGTACATTCATCATGCTGTGTACATATTAGCTGCATTCATAATCATACAGTTCCTCATGTCATGTTATTTATTTATATTTATATATTTATCTCCTATAAAACACCATGGCCTTCCTCTTAAGAGTGTTCAGTTCTGCAATACTGTACTGAATTTGGAAAGGGGGCATTGATTTTAAAACCATTATGCAACAAAGCAATCAATTAGGAACATTATTTATGATGTCTTTCCTTTAAATCAGCTACACAGGCAGGAAGAAACTTTTTTAATAATCAAATAAAAGGATACAGCTGTTGAGGCATACATTGAAATTTTACTTCTTCCTTGTTGCCGAGATATATAGAACTATTTTGCTATTAATGGTGTTAGTATCTGTGTCTAGTATTATTTTCTTCAATTCACACATATATATCCCTCCCAAATCAATTCTGTAGACTGAAAATTTTGATTTTCAGATACAATGCAGTAATGTAAATATACCATAACAGCTAAAATAAGCCTGTGTCACAATGTTTGTGTTTTGCAGAAAAAAATAAAGGGATAGATGGATGGCGGCAACAATATGAATTTAAAGATGTTACAGTGCCCTAAGACCAAACCACTGTGGAAGCAAACAGATTCACGATTAAGATCATGGTTTGTCGATTGCAGCTTATAAGTACGTGACAAGATGAATGCACTTTATGATTATAAATGTATCTTATGCTTATGTACCTTATGATTATGAATGTATATTATGATTGTAATCACAGTTTGTTTATTGTATGTATGAAGGTATAGAACATGTACATCGGAGACAAATTCCTTGTGCATCCAGACACACTTGGCCAATAAATTCTGATTCTGATTTAAAAGACTTAACAAGGAGAAAATACATCCATAAATGCAAACTCAAACCACCTATGCTTGAATCTGTGGACTGTTCCTGAAGTCCTGAAAAGTTATTGGCAAACAAAATACAACTACTGAGTCATATCTGGGCTTCTATTTGAGTATGGCCAACAAATATGGTCACTTCAGAATTGTAATTATTAGAACAAACACAATCTAATTCTCAAAAAGTCAAAAGCAGATTCAGATACAGACTTCAGACATATACATCAGTGAGGTTTAATAGCGTGCAGTCCAAAAACAATGGTAATTATCTCAGAAAAAAAATACAGAATAAATGAAACATTCACAATTTCTGTAATTTAGAATCTTGCAAGTTCATAAAAATAATAAGTGAACTGTTGGCAATCTTCAACCCCTGATTCATCTCTAATGATTTCTGAATGCTACAAAATTAGCACTGGCTAGTATCATAATTTATTTATTTTTAAATGAATTAAATGCAGATTTGGTTGTACTTCAATTGACTAATAAAATAAATCGTATCGAAGTGAATCGTGATTATTATCTCGTTTATTTCAATGGATCCCCTGTGCTTACAACCAAGCACAAATCTACAGCACTATAATTATTCTTAAAACCCATTGATGGATTACCTCCATTTCAAAACCTGGAGGAAGCTTTCAAAGTACTTACTTCTCTATGGCAGAAACATCTTTAGTTTCCAATTTCCCTTTGGTCAAAAGTTCAGGAGTGATTCGTCCCTCAAAAAGGAGGCCTTCTTTGGCCATTTTTACAAGGATAAGCCTGACAAGTTCACCCATGTACATACCACTGACCATCTTCTCGAATCTGAAAAGAGAGGTCACACAAATGGCGTTCAATCATTCAAACTAATGCACAAAAATGCATCCTACTCAGGATCTCTAAGTTCCCTGAAGATGAGTTCCAGCTCGAGTCCAAAAGCTCGGAAGACAAGACTCACATTGGATCCTGCAACATTATCCTAGCACACATATATTCATTCACTTTCTGGTTAGGATCTACAAGGTTGTAGTTTTATGCTTAAAATCTTATTCATGTAAAAAGTTCCGTATTTGGGGGGTTGTAAATCACAATCCCACGATCAGAGGAAGCTGCAAACAGCTATAAAGGTAGGTCATCAAGCACCCAAAATGCAGTCATATGACTGCAGGGGTGAGGAGACAGGCTTTTGAATTTCAAAACCAGGCTATAAGTAACTTTGGGAGGGGGCTTGTTGCAACTTTGAATATGATTGGTAAGCAACCAGGTTTAAATTGAGCATTACCTGTAAAAAATTTTTTGACCACAGCCCTGTTTTCATTTTTGGGGTGTTATTTCGAACAGCCAAAAGCTTTAGAAAGCCATGATGGTGGTAACATGATGTCCATGAATAAGATCATTCCTTTAAGAAGTTTTGTGTCTTTTCTTAAGCTTGTCTGACAACTTTCATAATTTCATTACTTTTCTACTAGATTACGTCACAGAGTTTCAGTGACACTATCTTTGGGGGAAGGGAGCAGGGAGAGATTGAGAGTATGAACACTGAAAGAAATCCCAACTAAGAACTGTTGGTTCTGTGCAAATTCCAGCTGAACAATGTAAGTAAATTAATAAATTAAATGCTGTAGGTCTAATGCAACTAACCGAGAAATTGTCCAAAGGTGGCCACAGCTAAGAATCACAAAGGAACTCTTTAAAATCAGACCGTTGTTTCATAACCTTGGCTACTTTAAAATGTGTGGACTTCAACTCCCAGACTTCCCCAGCCAGCATAGCTGAAGTTGAAGTATTCAACTTTGTAGCTGAAGTTGAAGTTCACGCATCTTAAAGTTGCCAAGGCTGTAAAACATAGGATTAAACAATGCAAGATATAATTATTTCAATTACAGTTGCTTCCCAGGATTAAGGGAACCCCGATCAATCTCTCTGTCAAACTCAGTCCGGATGTCTTCTAATAAACCATCATCTCCAAATGCACCCCATTCTGTGTTGATGCACATGCGGCCTTCATCACCTTCCACCAGATCAATGTGCCTCATTTCCTCCATATAGCAGGCATTGGTACCAGTACCTTAAAAAGAAGCAAATGGGATTTCTTCAATGTCATCGCAAATGCAAAATCAAAATTCTATTATGAGTTATTCTGAACAAAGAATTAGTACCGATAATTAAGCCAACTTCGCAACGCTGGTCATCAAATCCACAGGTCATCATTGTCCCAACAGTGTCATTAACCACGGCCATGATGTCCGCGTCATAATCCTTTAGGATGAAATAGAGTATATTTTACTTGTCAAATCCCACAAACTTTGGCATATTAAGCATATCATTAGATCAGTCAACAGATCATGATTCTATATTTTCTCCTTGATGCACACAAGACAGACTTTCTCCTTGAAATGTAATATCATTTTCTTCTCAAAAAAGTCCCTCATCAAAAAGTCATTTGTGACTCAGTCCTAGTTGTAAACACTTTGGGATCAATTAAAACAAATCTACTGTGATTTGCAGCTTTCATTAAAATAACATTTCCACCTTTCCCACTTAACAATTATTTTTTACTAATTTTAAACAATCTGAATTTTAAATTTTGTCATAAATTTGTTTTATATCTGTATTTTTTTAAATTTCAGCCACGATTTAAAATTATCGTTAGTTATTTTAAAATGTTGTTTGTTTGACATGTATTTTAAATGGCTGTGCAACGCCCTGGGTCCCTTTAGGGAGAAGGGCGGTATAAAAGTATAAACAAACAAACAAACAACCATTCTGGCATAAATGTGTATTCTTACCACAGCAACTAGAGAATAACTCTCATTCAATGGAAATTGCGAATGAACTTGCTTCCACATAAAATGGGTCAACTATTTTTGTTATTTTTGTTAAGAGCAGATTGTTTAAAGCAAGGTTGTTCAATCTTGAAAACTTTAAAACCTTTGAATTTCAATTTTCCAAATTCCCCCAGTCAGTCATATTGGCTGGGAAATTCTGGGAGTTGAACTCCACAAGTCTTCAAGTGGCCAAGGTTGGACACCACCGTTTTAAAGCAATGGCATTTATGCCTATTTGAATATATTTAATGCAGAAAACAGCCTGATGATTATTTTGACTCAACAATTTTACTAAGAATAAAAATGCTCTTAAATAAACAATCATCTTACCATTTTCCAATGACACTGAGAAACATCAGCCATAGAGATCAAATTCATCTAACAAAGTATGTCCAAAATCAGCCAATTCAAATACGCTTTGTACAAATATAGTTAAAATACTTTCTTACCCCACGCTTCTTGATGGCTTTGTTTAAGAGGTTCACTACGTCAGCTCCTTCAACACCACTTGCTTTGAAACGTTTTGTCCAGGTAATCAGAATACCCTGGAAAAATTAAACTATTACTAGCCAAATTACATGACATTTATGGCATTTTTCTTCCCAAGATATGTGGGGCAATACCAGCAAACCCTAAACCCACATGTTCACTTACTGAAATTCTAAGTGACGTGATACAAGCAAAAACAAAATTAAATCACAATATTTTATTGTACGTCATTTAGATTTATAGATAAGAATACAAGCAATGCCACTTTATAAAATACCCCATTGCTCACTCGTGACTTCCCATTTCAGATACCCCACAATTTTGGACCTTACAAAGATATACTTGTGCTCATATGCAAATTATTCCCAAGGATTTGCATGGAATTTCAGTGACCTTGATATATGACACACACATGAAGTTCTGCAGCTTCCCATAACTTTACAATACTAAATATTGAAGATGGTTTTAATTGAATTGCTTTCTGAAGCAACTGTACTGTAGTACTGATAGTAATATAGTACTTGTTATTATAATACTATACTACATTCATACCATCATATGCTTCAAGTAAGAAAATGTAAATGTTCAGTAGACATACTATGGACAAATACTCACCATCTCAACTACTGTATAACTGTTTTAAAGACATCCTGGTAATCTCTTTGATCCTACCCATCCACCATAACTGTTTTCTTCTTTTGTGCCCACTTCCTCAACCTTGCCAGGAACAGACATTTTTTTCTTGTCCATTATCCAAACCATATGAAAGTTGGCTTGCTAATAATCACCTCAAAGGAGCAATCACTCTTTAGCTGATAGGATAGATCAGGGGTTTTTTTCTTGCGGTTCATAGTATCTTAATAACCATTTCAAGATTCCTAATCTGAAGGCATCTGGCTTCTTTTGCTTGCTCTGAACCAGTAGCCAGCTTACATAGCTGTACATAACCTCCAGAAAGGCCACTGTAGCAATCAAGCTGATCCTCACTGTTGTATGCCTTTGTCCTTCATGATCTTAGTCATTCTTTAAATGATTGTTTTTCGTCCAAAAATTAATCTCCTCTTTATTTTTCCAGTACATTGTCCATCTTTTATCAGTCAGAAAACCACTGATTTATATGGTTAAAGGCTTTGTTCAAGTCAACGAAACAAAAGGAAATCTTGTACAGTATTCTCATGTTGCCTCCATTATTCATTTAATGCTAGTCAACCTATGACATGTTCCGTTGTCTTTCTGGAAACCTTCCTATTCACATGCCATTTCTATTCCTATGCAGTCCCTATTTTTCTTTATAAGATCCTACACAAAACTTTGCTTGCATTAGGAATGAGCATCATGATTTTGCAATTTGGGTATCTGTTTCTTTGGTGTTCACAACCTTTTTCAAATTCTAGACCACATCATTTCACTCCAAATTTGTTGAGACAGAGCTATGACAACTTCAATTGCCTCTTCTATAGCTCTAAATAATTCAGAAGATACTCAGGTACTCATAATACATTAAAGGACACCTTTCTAGGATCTCACACAACTGCTGATTCCCAAGGCTGCTTGCTTGCAAATCACCCTCTTATAGGTTTAATCCTATTATCTAAGGAAAACCATGAATTAACTCTGTAAAGCTATGATAGGCTGCAATAAGAGTTACTGGCCTGATACAGAGTTCCAAGGAGGTATATTCACAATTTAAATATCAGAAAGCTAACCCAAAGTGTGAATGCACCCAGTGAATACACTCACTTCGTAGTCAGTTTCCTATGTTCTATACATAATGTAGGATCTACAAACCAGTAATTAGACATACCTCATCTAGTTTAGATTGCCTACATGGAAATGAAAATGTGAACCCAACGGGTAATTTCTTGTCCTTAATTTCTTGTTTCTCCATGAAGTCTCCCAGACATTCAGCAACATGATCAAAAAGCTGAGAAGGAAGCAAAATAAAGACAAAAAGAATATTAAGAAGTAATCTAGAAACATAAGGGTTTGAATTTTTTATTGATTTTCCAACATCCACAGCCACTTTCATCGCATGCTTACATATTTACATGGTCGTTCCATTCCTTCTCCTCTCTAGACTATACAACATCATCTCTACTTCTTCTATTCCTTTTATTTCAAGTTATAACCTCAATTCACGTTAATTTTCTATCAGATATCTTTTCTTTACCATTATATAGCCTATACAGATACAGTCACCTATTAAGTATTATGAATGTGGTATTTAGTCCTTAGTTGATTGGGTAGGCACTGTAGTTTCAAGTCTTTCTATCACCGATTTTGTCCTATTTCCCATCATTCCATGGATCTTGTTTATCGTTTATATCTAGTGATCTAATGACCTTACGAGACCAGTTTCCACCTTGACATAATTACTTTACAACTCTTTGATTTATTCTTTTTCAAGTCTTTTTCCTTCTCATCTTCGCCTTCCTTCTTCTTCTTCGTTACCTTCTTCTCCCTCTTCTAACCACGACCCCTTCCTTACCTTCATCTCTTCTTCTTTGACTCTCTTTTCTCTTACCTTCTTTACTTATCACTCTCCTTCCTACTAACTTTCTACACTTCCTGTCTTTCCCCTTTCTCTCCACTTTTCTCCTTTCTGTTCCACCTCTATTCTCTTCCTTCATTAGTTCCCCCCTCCAATCTCTTCCTTTCTCTCTTATCGTCTTAATCTAGAAATATTAATTAGGCTAGTAGAAATGCATTACCAGCCGTAATATAAAAATGAGAAAAATAATTAAAAGGATCCAGAACCATTACTTTCATGACAACAATTGATTACTTCACTGTTGTTCAGAGATCACAACTCCACAACAGGATAATTTCTTTTTTATATATTACACCTTTTTAAAAAAATCATGGAGTTTAAGAAGCCGCACCTCTCTGAAAAAGTAAACCAAATCTGGTAACAATATTCCTGATCCACTTATAAATATTGTGGCATTGTGAACTACTCATGCGATCATTCTTTATTAAGGAAGCCAAGCTTAATGTTTCCTAGGCCATGGCATTTCGACAATGTATGTTTTTATTGACCCAGAATATCGATCCCATGCAAAAAAAATCTGTTATTTCTTAAAAGTACACTCAGAACTTGCTTAATATTCATGCAAAATTGGTGTATGTTTAATGCAGGGAAATGATGCAGAGTTGGACTGGAATATGTTTTCAAGAGTGTATCTCTTCCCATGCTATGGAATAGACCTGACAACAAGCACTACAATATAGAAATATGAAACAGCAGCCCAGTACAATAACATGGTGACCTATATAGCATCAGATCATCTTCACCAAGAGTTCATCTTCATTAAACAAAACACAAATTACTTCATTATTGCAAAGTTCTTTAACCACATTCTTCGCATTTATTTTCCCCTTGACATTCAGGAAAAACATCCTTTTTCATACATTTTCAACAAAATAAAAAATGTAACACGGCTGTCTCATCTTCCAGATACATCGAGACTTTAACAATTCCAGAACAGCTGGAGCCCTAACAGATCTTTACAGAGTCAGATAGGGAAGGCCAATATTTTTCAGGTTTAAAACAAAAAAACCTGATGATCTGTTAAGTCTCCCAAACCGATACGCGTAATTTAAAAGAAAGTCATTAGGAAATCAAATTGGAAATGTCATTTGCCAAGTAGAATCAAACCTGAAAATAATGGCAAGTCATAATGCATTAATTTAAAAGGTTTGACCTTTGTTCAGTTAAAAAGAAATGAAGAACCCAGCCTGAGAGCTGACACATCTTTGAAAGTGAACCCAATACCTAATAACCTAATGTCAAAGCTGACACACCGCAATGTTTTGTATGGCAAACCAGTGTTTTTGCCAATGTTCACCAACATTTGATCACTGCACTCAAAACATGCTCCATTCTTGTGTAAATTGTAGAGCCTGCATAAGAATGAAAGGTGCTCTGATGCAGCCTACAGACCCTGGAGACATTGTGTGGCCTCCAAAGTCTCTGAAAATCATGTGAGTACATGGTGGGCTTTCACATGGTTTCTGGATGTCATGGAAGATCTTTTTCCAGCTGCTGCAAAAAGAATAAAGACCTCCATGGCCACAGCAGTCTTGGGTGGGCTGAAGGGATCTATCAACAGAAAGAGAACATCGTCTGAAGGTAAGCAGCAGGCAGCGAATCCTGGGGAGCACTGGGTTTGTGAGGGCAACTGTTCGATTCCACAAGGCTTACACAGCTTGAAGAATGGCACAAGGCAATCTTTTTGAGTGGCAGCAGTGGCGCTACAACTGAAGTTAAGGACCTCTACTTCAGGACCAGTCTTGACACTGTTGCCAAGGGCTGCTTCACAGTAACCTAGTTTGTGTGGGATGGGTTAGAGATAGAGAATTGTCTCTCTTTTGTTCAGGAAGGAAGCTGTGGTAACAAGCTAGGAGACCCAAGTGAGCCATGGTGGTGCAATAGTTAGAATGTAGCATTGTAGAGTAATTCTGCCAACTGTTAGCAGTTCGATTCTCACTGGCTCAAGGTTGACTCAGCCTTCCATCCTTCCAAGCTGGGTAAAATGAGGACCCAGATTGTTGGGGGCCATAAGTTGACTCTGTAAACCAATTAGAGAGGACTATAGAGCACTATAAAGCGGTATAGAAGTCTAAGTGCTATTGCTACATTCTGAATTTTTGATATACCAAGCCCAAAGGGTGAACGGTGAACTATATCACCGTTATAGTTCATCTAATACCAACACAGCTTTAAATAACTGCTAAGAATGTATCAGTTGTTAACTTGCTAACTTGCAAATTAATTTTGTGATGCCTACAAAAACAGGTGAGGTGCTTTCGTGAAAACAATCCATGATGCAAATCAAAATCTTGGATCATTGTACCATCAAAGGTGCTTTCTCATTCTGCCATGATCATGCTGAAAGCAACCAGGCTAAAGTTTCCAAGAAGTAATCCACAACAAACAGAAGGAATCTTGGCACTGATCATCTCAAAATTAAGATAAAAGGATGCCAGGGAAGAGCGCCATCGCCAGAGGTCAAATCATCATCCTTCGGGCTCAACAGCCATGCTGCCAGGACCCAGAACCCCAGTCATGAATGTACATCTTGGGAAAAGCAAGAGAAATGACAATGGATGGTGTGTAAATTTTTAAAAAGCAGCATCTGTGATAGCAGGTATCAATTCTGTAACTTACATAAGAGATTTAAGTGGAGGAAGTAGGAGAAATTCTCCTGCCTTCCTTGGTTTCACCAACCATCCATATAACGTCTGCAGCTTGAGCTGCTGGCCGCAAAATGTATACATAGGGATCAAGACAGAAAAGTCCTTTGGTAAAACAAAAATAAGCACACGATCTACCATACAACAAAATATGGAAATCAGGCAAAGGTGTATCAAATATGAAAACAAAATTTGCTCTTCGCTGACTTTTCCTTAAAACAGACTCCTTTGACCCTCCTGTAAAAACCTTCCCTTGTGAACCCACTGACTGGGTTCATACAACATGCTTAAACACAAAAGTTGGTTAGTGCAAACACACCCATTTGCATATGGTTGTTCTATTAATTATACCATGTTTCCTTGAAAATAAAACCTACTTACATTTTTGCCTCTCGCTAGAATGTAAGGCATCCCCC